>CM021103.1:11453792-11466271 GCA_007115665.2 Sequoiadendron giganteum
GAGATCTCAAACAGATATAGAGTTGATAGACCTAAAACCTACAAAGAGAGGGGTGAGAGACATAAGGGGATATATAGGGGTGAGAGAGATAGATGGACAAGAGAGGTGGGTAATGAAACAAGGAAGCAGAGGTAGAGAGGTAAAGAGGGAAGGAGGGAGAGTCTTGGATATGGGGAGAGAGAGAAGGTTGGATGGAGAGGTAGTGATCGAGAGAAAGGAGATAGATGGGAAATAAACAATAATAGAGGGAGAGAGAAGAAGATAGAGGTAGGGAGGAAAGGATATAGATGGGGGTAAGGAGGGAAGGTAAGGTAGAGAGGGAGATAGGGACAGAGAGAGTGGGAAAGACTTAGAGAGGGGAGAGAGAGAAGAGAGGGAGAGAGAAAGGGAAGAATAAGTAGAGTAATAAGGGATGGAGGGAGAGGTACACATGCAAGGAGTGAGATTCATAGGGAGGGGGAGATAGAAGGGTGATGACCTAGAGAGGGGAGGAATGTAGAAGTTGATAAATCTCAACCTCACAGTCCCCAAGAATCACCTGCAAGCAATCACCTATCACATGCAACAGATATTTAGAACAAAAAAAAGGATGTTTTGTAAACCCTCAGATCAAATATGTGCAAGCTAAAACTAGAATAATATTATAGAATGATCTATTAGATAATTTCAAAGAGTACATATGCCTGATTATATAGGAAAGTGCTAAACCTAGAATGCAAAGGATGTTGCCAAGTGTTCAAATAACACTTCATGTGACAACAAGAAACCCTAACCAACTACCTAGGGAATGATAACAATATGGAGATAAGTTCTAGAAAAGACAACTCATCTTTCTAGAAGAGAATCTTATCTCAACAACTTTATTAAATGATTAAATGCAACCTAGGACTAATGTGATTAATTAAGACCTAAGTTAACTTATGCTAGTGTAATAATTAATTAATTACACTAACACCCCCTCATAAGTGAAACTTAGGGAGGAAATGAAAAATTCAATGATTATGCATGATGATGATGGGTCCCGACTGATGGCCATTTTAGGTACCCAAGTACAAATTCAATGCAAACTTAACTAACCAGGGTAAAGGAGAAAACCCAGTGGGAACAAAACTCCTCAGCAAAATAGAATGCAAAGAGAAACTAAGTGATGAAGGATGGAGGACTCCATAAGACCCCCCAAGGACACCATCCATCACAAAGATACATGAAATAACCCCCCCAGAAGAGAGGAAGAAAGAGACCATAGATCCCCCCAAGAATGAAGTAGCCCCAAAAGAATTGAAGAAACTACATCTCCTAAAAGAAGTGAGAGGGAAGAGGCCAAATGAAAGAAATCTCTAAAGGTGAAGTAGGTGTAGCCCAAGATGTCTCCACAGAAGTAGGTGTAACCTCAACAAATGAAGAATTCAAAATAGGTGAAGACTAAATAGGAACCTCCAAAGATGGATGATCAACTGGATCCTGTTGCACTGAAATAGAAGAAACAACATCTATAGTCATAGAAGGATCAGTAACTACAACAGTAGGTGGAGGAGATGGAATGGATGGAACAAGAGAAGGAATTTCAGTGAGAACTCCAATGTTCAAGTAGCCAAATGTCTCCTCTGAATGATGATTCACACTAGAAGTGTGATGAATAGTTGGAGGAATAGAAGAACCATCAATAGAAAAAATTGTAAAGGAATACAACCAAGATGAGTGATCCACCACCCCAATAGCAATAACTACTCTACTCTCCAAGTCTCTGATGAGAATGGAATCAGGTGTGAACTCCATAGACTTCCCATTGCCTCCATGTGTGATCTAATATATAGAAAGAAGGTTGTTCGTCAAATGAGGAACACACAAGACATCCTGAAAAGTGTTGTCCCCAAAACTAATAGACCCCTTCCCTATAACACTCATGTAAGTATTGTTTCCCATCAAAATAGAAGACATAGTGTGAGACTCAAAGGAAGTGAACATAGACTATGTAGAAGCCATATGATGAGATGCTCCTGAATCAAGAAGTCATCTCCCTGATCCAAGACTCGAAGAAGCACAAAGAGCATGTCCCTTCATATCTGATGCAGTATGTAAACCAGTTGTGCCCCTTTCATGTTGTACTGAAGAAGAATAAGAAGGAGGGGAAGGAGATGATGTAGACATCCTAGAAGGCAAATCAATATGATGTTTCTAAAGAAGATTCTTCAACTCATCAATGTCCTTCTTGTAGCAATTATGTTCTGCATGTCCTTCTCTCTTGCAATATGCACATGGGCCCTTCTCCTTCCTAAATGATGTCCCCTAGAAGAGGATGATAAATCTAAGGACTCCTTTTGTTGCTCATAAGATTTGGAATCCTTTTGTTTCTATTTCTTTCCTTTTCCTGTAGAAGCCTTCAGATCTCTGGGCTCCTATGATGCAATAAGTTCCTGTGATGAAGAGGGCTTCAATTTTCCCATATTGGCCAACTTGGCCTGCTCTCAAGTGAGAGAAGATGCAAAATCATCAAAAGAATGCATATTAAATCTAGTACCAAGTGAATCCCTAGTAGCATAAAAGGTAGAAATAAAAACTGAATAATCTGGTCCAAGCTTAGAAAGAATGGACAATATCAAGTCTTCCTTTTGAACACCACATTGTGACAACTCCAATCTAAGAGACTTGAGTTTGGTGAAAAAAATTTGGATGCTATCAAAATCCCTAGGATTTAAGCCAATAAGCTCATTCTCTAACTGAAACCCTCTCATAGTATCCTGCTTCCCAAACAAAGACTGCAAAGTAGTCCAAACCTCATGGGGTGTAGTGCAAGACTCAATGTGAAAAAGAAGGTCAGAATAAAGAGATAGACATAATGTACCATAACCTTCATCACACCTATTAAACCACTTTCTCTTTTCAGCAGCACCTGTAGGTTCAATTTATGTGCCCATGGTTACCCTATACAACCCTTTGTGTTTCAAGTGAATCTCCATTTGTTTTTTCTAACCAAAATAGTTGAATGGAGTAAGGGGTGCAATGTTATGTGTATCCATGATAGAAAACAAAAATATATACTCTCAAATAATAAGACAATGCTCGTTGATCTCAAAAAAACCTGATTGCATGCTTCCCAAGAAATAATTGAAAAGGTAAAGGTTGAGATCAAACATAAATATTAGATACCTGGTAAAAAAAAATCTGGAAAAATAGGTCTAAGATCTTTGTAGAGCATTGAACCAGCTTTCCGACACCTATTTGTTTTCGCAAAACTGAGTCCGGACACAAAAGATATGCCTCTCGGAGTGAAAACAACAACTTCTGGCTTTGACAAGTGAAAAAGGCACCAAAATAGAAAAATCAAAAAATCTAACCTCCACCATTGCGAAGAGCATCGAATCAGCTTTTCGCCGATATTTCTTTTTCAAAAAACGGCCTTTTTTTGCAAAATTTATTAGAAAACGAAAAAAGGCCTATAAAAGGCACTTTTAAAGCTAACCAGGTGCAAAATTTCGGCACCTTCTTCTTCAGCTCTCGGTCTTGCATGTGACCTACCGCTAGCGCTAGGGGCTAAATCAGCTACCACCTAGTCATAGATGTGACCGCCGGCTAGGGGATCCAAATCCTGCGGGGGTTGAGTCGAGCGGCGGCGGGGACCTGAGCGAAGCAGCTAGCGCGCGGGTGTAGAAGCCGGTGGTGGGTCGGCTGAGCACCGATGGCCGCCTGGTGGCTGGTGGCCACTTGGTGGTGCAGACCAAATGCTCTAGCCATGGTTTTCCAATCGTGTTTTTGATTTGATTTGATTTTTTTTTCAATTTTTCGCCGCGGTCTACATGTTGGGGAGGTCGTACGGCTTCCCTGGCAAAAAAACTTTTGCCCTTTTTTTAACAGATCCAAAATTGATGAAACGAAAGGAATTTCTAGGGTTTTTGGGAGCTTTGAACTCGATGGCGATGTCCGTTTGGCCCATAATAATGCAGAAAAATTTCCTACCCCCAGATGCACAAAAGATCAACCTGGCTTGAAACCCTTGCAGAGAAAAAGATGTTGTGAGAGAATATCTTCAAATCAGGAATAGGCAGCCATAGGTCTAGAGCTTTGATACCATGTATAATTTGATAAATCTCAACCTCAGAGTCCCCAAGAATCACCTACAAGCAATCACCTTCACATGCAACACATATTCAGAACAAACAAGAGGATGTTCTATAAACCCTCTGAGCAAATATGTGCAAGCTAAAACCAGAATAATATTATAGAATGATCTATCAGATAATTTACAAAGAGTACATATGCCTGATTATATAGGCAAGTGCTAAACCTAGAATGCAAAGGATGTTGCCAAGTGTTCAAATCACACTTCATGTGACAACAAGAAACCCTAACCAACTACCTAGGGAATGATAACAAGATGGAGATAAGTTCTAGAAAAGACAACTCATCTTTCTAGAAGGGAATCTTATCTCAACAACTTTATTAAATGATTAAATGCAACCTAGGACTAATGTGATTAATTAAGACCTAAGTTAACTTATGCTAGTGTAATAATTAATTAGTTACAATAATAAGGGAGAGAGAAGATGAAAGAGATAAGAATGAAGTGAGAGATAGAGGGGGGAGAGGGGTGGGTAATGAGACAAAGAGGGAGTGACTTGGAGATGGATAGAGAGAGGGTGCGAGGGAGAGGTAGCGATTGAGAGAAAGGAGAGAGATAGGTGAGAAATAGTAAAAAAGGGGGAGAGAGATAATAAGAGAGAGGTAGGGAGACAAGGATGAAGATGGGGTTAAGGAGGGAAGGCAAGGTAGAGAGGGTGGGAGAGACCTAGAGAGGGTTGAGAGATAAGAGGGTAAGTATTGGTTAGTAGGGAAGGAGGCAGAGAGGGAGTGAAAGGTAAAACCTTGACTATCCATCATTGATCATAAATCATAAACTCTAAGCCTTATCAAAGTGGGGGAGAGAGACAAAGAGAAAGTGAATTTGGCTTTAGCATTTACCAATGCAATCAATTTAGCTAGCACCAAATTTGGTGCTCACAAAATTGATTTCTTTGGGAAATACCAACCCAAAGGGTTGGATTTTTCCTTGGGCGTCATTGGATGACCATTTCATAAGGAAATGATTTTGTGAAAGTGTAATAAAACTTCACACTTTTTTGTTCATGCTATCCGTCAAATTTTCACGTCTTTCAATGCAAGTTTATAAAAAACCTATGATGATGTTAGGCTCTCTCTTACCTATATAACCATATAATCTTTTTAATGTTTTGATTATATTAAAGTTTTCATCTATAACTTCTCTTGTTAGTGCCTCTATTTTTTGTCAAAAACCAACATGTGCTAGTATTGGTATAAATTTTTACTTGTTCATTGAATTTCAAAACAAATTACATTTTTATAAACTAGATTCCATTCTACACGTAATGAAAAAAAATGATTTTCGATTAGTTTTCAAAAAAATTAGGGGGAGCATGCTCAAATTTTAGCTTTTCAAGATGTGTCCACTTCAAAAATTAGTAAAATATTATATATTCATTAAAAAAATAGCCAAAAAACCTAGGATAAACTACATGGTGTTAGCTAATTTCTCACTATAGAAAATTTTGAAATTCTAAAATAAAAGTTAACTTTTTAGAGAGGCCACAACAAAATTTATGCTATTTTTTTAATAAAAATAGGACCACTTTTGGTGGTCCCCCTTTTTCAAACCCTTAATCTTCATTATTTTCAATTAAAAAGGTAGCTTAGAAAGAAGATTTAGAGAACTACAATTCTTGTTATTGTTGCATCTTCAAATTTTGAGCATAATAATCTTCATTTTCTCATGAACATCAGACATTGCTGATTTCATATAAAAAGTGGCATCTTAAGAGCCATTTTTGTGTCACAATTTGGTGCACATATCCACATATAAAAGTTTTAAAGAAAAGCAAAGAAAATTTATAAAACAAGACATGGTTGGGTAATATAAAATTATACTTCAAGCTCTAAAAATGAATATGCACATCACACATTTAGAAATTTGATTCACTTTAGTCAAATCTATAATATTAACTACAATGAGCTTCAAATCTCATAGATATAGTATAAGCTACAAAGAAAATTAATTATAATGTAAAATTATTCAAAAAAAAAATGTTCATAAATTCTTCTTTATTATTTTTTTCACAAGTTTTTGTGAAAGATATGATGTTTGAAAGTTACACTTGGAACTACTATATCTTATAAAAATCCACCTTTAAATATGCTTTAATGGATGTCCATATCTTCTTCCAAAGGTAAAGCTTGAGTAAAGGCGGGGAAGATGCTAGCAAAGATTGAGTAATCTAGATTTACAATTATTAGTTGTGTTTTCTTAAAATATTATAAGACATTTTCAAAAAACCTACATTGATTATATCCTACAATCATGACATTCCATAAGGCCACATTTATTTGAGAAATTATTTCAAATAGTTCATATACCTTTTCTATTATTCTACATTTTACATAGACTTTTATCAAGGTACTTGCAACTACAATATTTGACCATAATCCCCTTTTCATTATGTTTTTTATGGATTTCCATACCTCCTAAATCAAAAAAATAATAAAAAACCTAAACCAAATATAAAAAATAAAAAATCAGCATAACACTCACAATCCAAATTAATAATTTTCACTTCCTATTAATACTGCCTCTAATATCATTATAAGACCCTGATGTCATATACTACATCCTTCTAAGTGAAATAATATGCAACAATATTGATGAATAATTATAATGAGATTAATATAAAACCAACCTAGATATGAAAAAAAAATTTACACATCAACACATTTCAAATCCATATTCACTTGAAAAAATGCCATTTTAAAACCATTATGTCAAGAGTCCAATCTACTATTTTGAAAAAAATATGTTAAATTAAATCAAAACTAAATCAACCTAGATTTTAGAGCACAAAACCATATCCTAAACTCATATTCAATTTGACATACCATATAATAATTTGAATGACAACAATTTAAAGCATGCGTATTGATGAAACAAAAACCAAGCCAAAATTCATGACACAAAACTCAAATTGAAACCATGTAACAAATCCATACTCATTCCTAAAAATAACCATTTTAAAGTCTTAATTATTTAACCCACCATTTTCAACTACCTCATTGAACCAAAAAGCCTAAAATCAACCATAATTTTGTAGATAGAAAGAAACCAACAATACTAAACAATAATACCATGACTCATAATTTTAATCGGTTTCCAAAACTTACATATTAATTGATCTAATAGTGAGACACTTAAAGTTAAAATTATAATTTTTCCATGTAATTTGGTATAGAAAACTAAAATGTGTTTCTTAATGCAATCAATATTTACATAAAATTATAACTAACCAAAAAACTCTAAAAACATATTACAAGTTCATAGCTTGAGCAACAACAACATTTTTGATCTTACATCTAATTAATGGCCACAACTATATAAATTGTAAAAATAGATAGCTCATAAAATAAAGTGTCATAAAATGATATAAATTTATATTCAAATAAAACTTTAGCTTAGATATAAGATCATTAAACCCAAAGATAAAATACATTGAATCTAGAGCCACCCTTTTCAACACTACTCCGTGTAACTCGAGAACAAAAAAAAAAATGATTTTGATAGTAAAAATTAAACCCACAAAATAAAATTCATAAAATATTTAAAACTAAATCATTCTAGCTATTATCACAAAAAGAGAGTTTTTAACTCTAGACATGGACAAAACAAATTTGGAATGTTAGTAAGTTGCTCTTTCACAACTTCCACCACCTCCTCATGTAGGGAGAGAATTATTATAGTAAATGGAATCTCACCTTAGGAGTGTCCATAGTAGAGGTTGAAGAAATATTCTACAATTGGCTTATCATCAATCCATTGTGGAATAATAAAACCTTTTTCCTTTTCTTTTCAAGGCTTTAATTGAGTCTAACTGTGTATATGTTGCTCAAGACATGGGGCTAGTTTGTTACCAAGAAAACATTCTTGAATCCAATATTTAAAATTGACAAATCACGGTTTTTTAACTAACAAACTAATAATTTTTTTTTTTAATTTAATATTTTTTAGTATCTACTTTCCTCAAAAATAGACTATGAAATGCAAGATCCATAAATATTATTCAAATAAATAGATATTTTTATAATAAAAAAATACTTATAGTCATAACTATGAAAACCTCTTCATATTTATTGAATAAATAATACAAATGATGGCTACCCTTTCTCTCCTATGTAAATCACCCCATCTTTTATCCGTGTTACTAGACCTTTTGCAATTCAGTTTTTGGCAATGAAACCCTTCTTGTTTAAAGACAAGAAAAGTAAAAGAAGTAACCACACTGTTTATATTTATGCTTGTGACCACAAATTCTAATAAAGGATCTACATTAGATGGATCCCTGTTATCTTGTGCATTCTATCATAATACTACTATCTAAGGTCTTGATTCCAACCATAAATTTGAAGTAACTTTTTTGTTCTATTTGATAAGTAAAGTAGATAATTGGAATGGATAGCTGAAATACTAATGTGGATGAGTTCCACTAGAAAATGAAACTACATGACAAAAGTCAGATTGTCTTCTCTACCAATTAGAAACTTGCACCTCTATATCTACTAAATAAACTCTCTTGATATCACCATTTAAACTTATATAACACCTTCACCAAAATAAAATAAAGAGATTACACATCTAAAACAAATAACAACAAACCTACATTGAAAAAAATTAAAACAAGACACATTACTCGTACCTTCCAAACAAAAACCCAAATACAACTCTACTAATTCTCTTTGAGTGATTGGTTAAGTATAATAATCCTTTCTATTTAAACAATGCATCTATGTAAAAGTGAGATGGATTGGTTGAAATTTTACAACCTCATAATTGTAAGGAAATCTTATTCATGTCAAATTGCTCGTTGGTAGTAAGATTGTGAGGTGAAGATATACCTCATTAAGGAATTTGATATGTATAACAATCTACAAGGAAAAATCAAGCCATACATCTAGTCTAACAAGTGGAGATGGTACTTGTTGAAGTTTGACAAATAATATGTACTAACATATCACTTGTCATTTTATTGGACGTTATTTTTTTCTATTTTATTAATGAAAAATTACACACGATCTATCAAAATTTAAATGAACATATGAAAAAACAAAAATATTATAATAGCATTAGAGTAATAGATTAATTTTTCTCCTCCTACAATGTTCCAAATAAATTAATCAAAAAAAGCTATACAAAATAACATTAAAGGTGAAGACTGTAATATCCGTACCTAAATAGAGCCTAAAAAGCCTAGAAACATGCCAGCAGTTGGCCATGGTCAATTAATATTAAATTGAATGAGATTATGCTTATCACAGTAGACCTCCACACTTAGTCTTCATCTGTAATCACTTGCAGTCCTTATCAACTACAAAACTTTCCATGGAATTAGTTAACTGCAATACCTATCCACCATGAGAATCAGCCGCCTTTTCCTCTAAAAATTGAAAAAACTAGGGAACACAATGATTGATCCAGAATTATGACTGTTTGTATAAGATTCTCACAAACAAAGAAATATAATGTCTATCAACTGAGTCTGTGGTGACGTAAACATATGAGTTTTCCTTACAACTTCTGTAAAACAATTTTTTTTTTGATAATCCATGGTGTTCCTGTGGCGACCTTCTCATGGAGTAGTGGATAAGTTGGGGAGAGATTAGTTCCTGGGAATGCACACAGCTGTCTGTAAGCCACACACATCAGATGAGGGCTTCTGAGTCGAATCCAGATCTCGCTGTAAAATAAATATTTAAGCAGAGTTTTCTTGTTCAATCATATTGACACTCATTTGACATCACAACAAGTTTTCTGTGTTACATTGGTGGTTGTTATTGCATCAAAAGATCGATCTGTTAATGCTCGATACAACCATCTGATTTATAGAAGATCTACAAGAGTGATTAAGACATGTCACAAACCCAAACGCCACGCTGAACAAAAAGACCAAAAATATACACATTACAGGAAATAAGTTTAACCAAAAATATAAAATTGGCAGCTTGAATAACAAAAGCCTGAAGATTCTCTTAAAGTTGGTTTGTTCACCAACTTCAACCGAATCTTTCCTTCCTTCTTCAGACTCTCATGACAAATCAGATGGGTTTCTACAGTTTTTGTTTTTGTTTTGAAGCAAAACTTGTCCATCATTGACCAAGTACAGTTTTGGCAGCACAAACAAGTTGTATTTAACTGAAATTTCTTATCAGAGATTCCATTGCTATGCTCTCTCGGTAAATTTAGTAGTACTGCAATCATGATTTACCAAGTTATGTCCGGGCATGCAGATGAATTGAATTCTAGATTCGTTGAATCCTCCAAACCGTTACACAACTATCATGATTTGCCATACTGAAAAAGTCATTTCCCATCATGTTGGATGACCTAATTTTAAAAAAAATTGTAATCCAAGAAACCCAATGTCATAACGTATAACTACAAAAGAGAACTGTTTGTGTATACAAGGCCTAGACAAGTACTCTTGGCACGTTACTTTTGAATATATTCTCTAGGCAAGCTTGGGGGACTTGCAAGTGCTAGGTAGAAGATGATATTATTTTTTTCTATAAAATCTCTTTGTTAAACAAAATGTTAAATAATTTTATTAAAAAAAATAATTTGATTTCTTGGCATTTCAAATTTTTGTTTAGGGTAGATGTGAGGTCCCATCCTTTGGATATAGTCACATTGTGACCTAGCATGACCCAATTTTAGCATTCAAATCTATTTCCTTGAATCAAATCTTTCAAATTTGATCATTCTTGTTAGTTTGTGCACCAAACACCTTGAGTTGAGTATGTAGCACATTGTATTTACAAACAATCCTAGGTCATTAGTACTCATTTGACATAATTAGAACATCTCATTGAAATGTATTCTCATAACGAATCTACACTCTAGCATTAGTATCACATTAATACATATATCAATATTTGACATCATAAGCTTTATATTATTTTCTTGCCGTATCTTCAATAGTATATCATCAACTAAGGTGTTTGATTCATTATTAAGGAATTCATAAACATTCCCTCTACATAACATGCTCTATAATTATTTTTAACACAATCCTTGTTTTAGATATAGGTACCAAAGGTATGAGCATGTGATGTACATTAATAGATGATGAATCCATGGTAGGTTGATTAGATTGCACAAGTATAAAGCGGAAGGGCATACAATCTACTAGGCAGGGGGGTGAATCAGTAGATCTAATCAATTCAAAAATCTCAACTAACTACTAGATCATGCAACTTGAAACTTCGCTAATATTATCAGAATATATGATTCCACATAGAAAACCCTACATAAACAAACAAAACATAAAATCATAAAGCACACAAGAGGACACTAGATATACATGGAAAACCCAAGATGGGAAAAACTACGGTGAGAAAAGTTTCTTGGATCTACTGCCTAAATCTAGTCTCACAAAACATAAATATACAAGTGAATTTTACACACTGAAGTAGGCACCAACCTACCAGAGATAACAATCCCCTAGTGTGCTTGTAGGCACCAACCTACTAGAGACACCAATCCCCAAATGAAGCAATATAGTAGGTAGAACACTAGTTCTATCGGAAAACAATGATAAAGCTTGTGAATCTACAATATAGCGTATTCATGTGCCAGAGTCATTGTTGACACTCTCCCTTACTAAAAATGATCTTCTAATATTGGCACACTCTTTTCTTCACAATTTCTCTTCGGACAAGTTTTCTTCACATCGATGTAATTATGGTTCATATACATACACTCTCAAAATCACATCACACGCATTTGAACATTTTAAATATACATATTACATTACAAATGTAACACTCTTCCATGTTGTCCAGGGATCCACAAATAGCCACGATGACATAAGGTGGACCTAAATTCAATTTACATGAAACATGTAATAGGTCGGTACTATTTCAATATATATTTTTTCCAAAAGAATATGATGTTGTGTGCTACCACAAGGACCTTAACCAGGTCCCATCCTAACACCACACACATGATTTGAATTCCACATGCTACTAGCCATTACTGCATACGCCTTGAACTCAAATAGGTTGACAGACAGGAACATTTCAAACCTTTTATCACTCCAAACTTCTTGTACACTAAACATATCCTCTGGAAACTTAGGAAAATGATAGAACTAGTGTAGACATACTCTCCTTCCAAACCATAGATCAAAACCACATTTCTACAAGAAATGCTAACCATAATTATATTGCCAGAGAAATATCTCTACCCAAAAGATATCCTTGTGAAGACTTTTGGACCACCACAATCATAGTAATTGAATACTCTACATGGTATTATAAACATACAGTACACACCAACTCTTGGAAAGGCAGTCATGTTCCAATAAAACTAATAGTGATATGATTGATGAGACAACTTCTTCATGACAGTAAAATTACCAACACATATAGGT
>CM021103.1:11466371-11586276 GCA_007115665.2 Sequoiadendron giganteum
ATCTCTACTACTCTTAATGCTCACGGTGATAATCTCAGGGTCAATGTTAGCTTGGGTAGTGGAGCCTCTGCTGAAATGGGGGTTGGTGGATCTAGTAGTTATGGTGGTTCTGGTGGTGGTTCCACTAGTCTTGTATCATCATCTGATCTTGTTTTGAATGTCTTGTTATAAAATATGGGTTAGATGCAGAACCAGTTAGGCCCCTTCTCAACCCATCTTTCAACCCCTTTTTTGTCACAGTCCTTTATCGATAGTAATTCTAAATACTTCTATCCACAAGGGATGGAGATTCTGAAGTTTGAGAAATATGGTGATAAGGGAGATCCACAAATGTATGTTTTGAAATTCAAATTCATGTGCATGGATTTCTTTCACCATGATTCGTTGATGGCTAAGATGTTTCCAAGGTATCTTAAGGATAAATCCCTTGAGTGGTATTGTTCCTTACCTAACAATTTCATATTCTAATTTGATCAACTAGTGAATCAATTTATAAGATATTTCCAGGAAAACATTAGGCCAAAAATGGCCTTCTCGAATCTCATCTAGTGTAAGCACTAAGAACATGGAAAGATAACTGATTTTATAGCTCGCTATCAAGCGCTATTTTCCCAAATTTCTTATCCTTTTCCCAACTCGGATGTCCAAAAGGTTTTCATCAAGAACCTATAGAGCTCTTGGTAGGATAAATTTTCCTTGATGAAATATCCTTCTTTTGCACATCTATGTGCCACATTATGAGAGTATCAGCAAATAATTGCTCAATTTGGGGGATCTTCCTCACGCTCCTGTCTTGAGGGTAGGTCTATAGTTTTGATCTCTAGAAAAAACAAGAAAGTTGTGAATGTGGTCTCTTCATCTCACGACAAGGGTGTCAAATGTAATAAGCACTTTATAAAATTATCTAAATCATATTCTACTATTTTAAGAAAATTGTCAAAAGATAAAGTCTTGACTTTGCCAAATCCTCAACCTCTTACTGAGCCTTACCCTAGCTAGTATGATGAGCATATGTTTTTCCAATACCATTGAGTTCATGAGCATGATATTAAAAGATGCATGTACCTATGTCATGAGATCCAGGATACCATCTTCCTTGTTGGGAAGAAGAAAAATACTAACAAGTTTGTGGAAAAGGCCAATATCCAATTGCAGATTTAAACCAATTCATTTTCATCTCATTCTACAAACTTGGTTGTCAAACCTTTGGGTTCCATGAAGTTTTTTCTTTTGGATTACATAAACATGGTTTCATTTGCATGCATTCCTCCCACCTAGCCTACAAATGGGAGATTGGATATAACTTTCACATAGTAGGATCTTCCTATGAACAAAGAGCCTTCCCCCTTGTACATTCACGCTTAGGTCAATGGAAACATTGTGACCAGTGTCCTAGTAGACCTCATGAGCCGTGTGAACATCATAACGGAGGAGACTCTACTTATCAACTTTTTTACATGAGGAATACGAGGAATCAAAGACCACTATATGCACACACAATGTAATCTCGATCCCTCTTCTAGGTTCTATCACTGTTCTTTGTAGGACCCAAGGTCATAGATACTTCCTTTGTTATAATTCTAGAGTTAGATTTATTCAAGGTGAAACTAGGAATTTTGTGGTTGGTTTCCATGAATGGAATTTCTTTGATTATTCACAAATGTCTCAATTTTTTTCATGAGGGCTCTATGCATGCCATGTATGACACCAATTCCAAACCATTGGTGTCGTATGGGGGCTTCTCATTAGACCACTTTTGGCCTGCTCCCGTTGGACCACTCCCTTTGAGGATAGACTTGTTGTATTGTGCTTATGTCAAGTATAAGACTAGTGGCACAACGCCAAAGGTGACCTATCCAATTTCTCTCTAAACCATCTTAGTAAAAGGTTCTATGATTGTGTACCAGTAAGCTACCTCCTCTCCCAACAAAAATGGAAGGGGAAGCTTGCTCACCCAAGATCCTTCCTCTTCTTTTGCTCCAACTGCTTCCGCTTCTTTCCCTAATGTAGTGCCTTTGGTTCCTACTCCCATGCCTCGCATGGGGAGCCCAATGGTGCCCACTTAGTGAAAATCCAAGAGTCAAGTGTTTGAATTTCTCGTCTTACCCATGGTGCCTAGGCCCATTGTTTATGGCAAGGGGAAGGGCTCTCATGGAGTTTCCCGTACATCTCATTCTTTGACATCAGATAGGAAGAGGAAAATTCTTGAGGAACTTGTGTATTCTTCTCCACCTAGTGCTATTTTCACTCCTATGCTTCCTCCTCTTATCTCTATCTAGGTTACGATCCTTTCATTGGTAACAATTGTAGAGGAAACTCCTATGGTAGAATGGGAGCCTCCTATCCCTTCATAGGTTGCAACTTCTAGTGCCCAGAGCTAACATAACCATCTTGCACATGAGTGCAAGCACCAAAGAAAGGTTATGTAAGTTGAACAAGTTGCCTTGTATAATGCAGAAGGGGAGCTAGTATCTCCTATTTCAGCATCTCCTATTGTGCTTCCTCTTTCTATTCCTTTTGCTTCAATTCCACTTGCCTTGGTTATGCTTTTGACTACTCTGGAATGTCTTGATGATCCTCACCCCAAAAGGGTGCAGATTTTCATCACTCCTTTAATGGAGCCTCTACTTCTGATGTCCCTTCCAAACATCCCTCCTTTTCCCAACTTGTGGACATACTGAACACCGTGGTGGTATTCTTTGCGATTTTTTCCTCTTCATCCTCGCCTTCTATAGGGATTTTGCATCCTCCACTAAAGCATAAGTTGGAGGATGACCTCACTTTAAGTGGAGGTCAAAAGAATGGATCACCCTCTTTGAAAGAAATTTCTATTTTTTCTTCAATCATCTTAGTGATGGAGGAAACCTCGACATCCCCTGATTTTGTCACTACCCCTCTTGACGAGGTCGATAGTGGATCTCAGATACCTCCTTCTCCCACCCAATAAACACATGAAACTCTGATTAAGTGTTGTATCAACATGAATTTTCACCCCTAATGAAAATTCTATTTTTACCCCCTTACAATTTAGAAAACCAAAAGAGCAGGTTTAATTTCGCCTAAGCCTACTACCTTCATTCCACTTGGCACCTGTTTTGAGTGTCAGTAGAGGCATTTCTATCCAGGACGCTCGCGTTGCATACAGATTTTTGTATGGTGCACTAATGTCCCTGAAAAATTCCCACGTCTAGAGCTTGTAGAGGCATTACAATTCCCATTGGTAGTCGGCTTGAAATGCCTTCTTCGACCAACCGTCCTGAATATGGCTGTTTTCTTCATTTTTCCCTTCATATTCACTATTCCTGCTTCCATTATGCATCTCTTGGATCCTTGGACCTCTCCATCCTTTCTAGCTCTCCTCTTCCTTCACATCTCTTCACAAGCTCCAAGAAGCTTCATCACTCAACACTTTACACTTTATAGGAACAACATCAAAACTCCATCACTTCAGTAGAGCAAGTGTGGAATGAAACACCATGGCAATAGAGGCTTGAGTTCCTCTCATTTTCTCCCCCACAAGCCTTGAGAGCTTTGGACGGAGGTGGTAAGATTTCACTCCTCTCCTCTATTATTTGGTTGAGTAGCATAACACTATTTTTTAGTGTCTTTGTGTAATTTACTTTATTTCCCACATTTCGCTCTATCTATCTAGTTGTTCATGGAGGTGGAAACACCAAAACGGGGGTTAAATTGAGGCAAACCCCTATACAACCCCAACACTTTCTCTCTTTCTTTTGTGCAAGCATTGAAGCCATTCATGAGTTGGAGAATTCATCATTCACACATTCGTAAGAGTTTCATTTCCCTTCTTTTCCTTATCTTTATCATTTCTATTTCAGTCCATTTCAACTTTATCACATTCTAGAAGTTCTCACTAATCGGATTGCTAGTATTCACTTAGTTGTTCCCTAAGATAAACCTACTTTTTGGTCTGTACGATACGCCAGCACACCCCAGATATGCCAATGTGTTGCACTATCATTCATGTTTTTCGTTGACGTCCTTTGGCTGAGAGCTTGTCAGTTTTTCCAGAGAATCTCTGTGACTTGCTCTTTCTGGTTCTAGAACTCTCATCGCTCTCCTTTGAGGTAGTTTAGGGAAGTTTTATCCATGAGGCTCTCTAATTGAAGAGAAATCATGAGTAGAGAATCCCCCTATCTTACATTTTGGTGAACCCGACGTGAAGAACAATGTTCTTCAAAAACTTGGAATTTATTTACCCCTACTTGGCGGGGTCATAACTTTTGACTCGGTGCTCGGAATTCAGAACCGTTTGCACCATTGTAAAGGTCATCTAGAGAACTAGTTTAGTCCCCAAAATAGTAGTGCCTTTGAGAATTTAATTTTAAGGACCAATGCAAGTTCCGAACCCAAATTCAGTTTTGAAGACCTCCAAAAATGCAAATTGCTAGAACATAGAAAAAACCAAAAAAGTCATAATGAATTTAATATCTTCTTTTATTAGTTATGGATCTACTTTTATTCAAAATTTTAATGATATTCCATTGCATGCATGTGACGGTGACTTGGCTTTTCCTATGTCACTCGATATCTTTGATCCTTCTCATGAGAGTCCTCTTCCTTCAAAGGATATCTTGTTGGAAGAAGATGAAATCATCGATACCTTTCTTAACGTTACTCTACCTTCTGTTCATTCCAATGCACTCTCCTCTAGAGATGAGGCATTTGTGAATGATGAATCTCCTACTCATTCCAATGCACTCCCTTCTAGAGACAATACATTTGTGAATGATGAATTTCTTATCTATCCTAATGCACTCTCCTCTAGATATGATGCATTGGTGCATAATGAATCTCCTTCCACATATGATCCTATTTGGGTTGATGTTGAGAAAATTTATTTGAATAATTATTCTACTAGTTGTGATGATTCTATAAATGTAATATATTTCTCTTTTGCCCCTAAAAGACCTAAGAGACCGATCATTTACATGACTCTAGCTAGCCCTTCTCCTGAAAGGGTTTGTTCTATTGATGGTGTTCCATTTGATAGTGACTCCCTTGATCTTTATAAGGCTCCCTCCCATAGAGCGGTAGCCAATAAATATGATACTAGAATGAATAAACAACTAAGCCTTATTCAAGCACTTGAACCTATGACTAAAGTACTTGGTGATTACGATCTTGTCGAGCAACCTCAAGTTACTCTGGATAAGATCTCACTATGGGACTTGCTACAATCTGATCCATTTTATCAAAGTATGCTTCAAGAAGCTTTGCAAAATATCCTATTGCCTTCTTCTACTAGGCTAGTAGATGGTGACGGATTGCTAGCTTATATTCGTGTGGATTCCCCGAATATCACACTTTCCCCAAGAACTCTCGCCTTCAGAAGTATAGAAGAAAATGGACCCTATAATAATCATAGTTAATATTAATAAGATTGGTATTAGATGTACTCTCGTTAACGTTGGTTTGGTGCTAAATGTATGTAGCATTGATCTATTGCCTAAGATTAATATTGACCTATCTTCTATTAATGCTTCTTTTGTTGACATTCGTGGTTTTGATAATGCCAGTCAAAAACCTTTAGGCACGATAGTCTTTAGTTTGAGATTAGGACTCGTTACCGTACCTATCTTTGTATATATTATGTTAGAGAAGTTACCTTATTCATGCCATGGGTGCAGTTTCGTCTACCTTACACAAATAAATTAAGTTTGTTTGTAATAATAAAGTAGTCACAGTCAAAGCTGACCCTAATACTATGAACTTGTGTTAGATGGCATTTGTTGGTCAAGCTTCAGTTGTACCTACTCTTATCCCTTCAGTGTCTTTGAATGTGTTGATGTTTACTCCAGCAGTTCCTACTACAAAGGATACTCTTGAGATAGATGTCCTAGAAGAAGATCCTTCTAAAGCAAGAAATACTAAGTCTGCTCCTTCTACCTCTTCTCAAAGGAATGCACATATTGGTGATGATTAGGGTCCTTCAGAGTTTATGAATTCCTTTATTCAGGAATATAAAGTTGACCCGATCTGCTTAGACTCTCCGACAACATCATTCACACCCGCCATCAAGGATGATTGTCCTTCTATATCGCGGGACAATGTGAATGTGAATTGTAATGTTCTTATCATTGATCCTCCTTCTAAGGAAGGCAATTATTCTTCTACTAAAGAGGATAATGTTGATAGTCCTATCAATAAGGATGATGATGATCCCGTAGAAGAATATGTTCCCCCTTGCTGATCTAATACTCTCTATGAGGATCCTCCTGCTTCTCATGATTTTTGAACACATTGTGGTCCTAGCTTTAAGCTCATCTCTAAGTATGGATATGATCGTAAAGGTTGTGGGAATAATGAACAAGGCATTCAGGTCCCTATTGAGTTTACACCTCATAAGCGTAACTTGGGGCTTGGTTTCTTATATAAACCATTTGAGCAGAAACCACAGTTGAATGTTGACACGATGTCCGCTCAACCTCATTCTCGTGGATTGGTCTATCCTCCCTTGTCTTCTATCTTCGTATCTTCTTCTTGTGAGAAGTCAATATTTTCCTTGCAAGAGAAAGGATTGCTTCCTGCTCCTCATCCTTTTTTCTGAGAAAGAATGTATTCTATTGCGGCTTCTTAAAGCCCGCTTAATTACTCTTTCTCCTATATGCAATAAATTCCATAAACATAATAAAGAAAATAAATATTTTTGTGCATGCCATCAAGGGCCTAGCCATTCCACTAGCGAATGTAAGACCTTGAAGGATAAGATACAACAACTTCATGATTCGGGTGCCTATTGATGCCCCTGCCTTTCCTTTGCATGACAAGTGATATCAAGGTCTATCTCTATCCTTCATGCTTGAATTATCTTGCATGGTCCTCCTCCCCTCTATGTTGGGGGCAATGATAACTCGTTCTGGAGGTGTGTGTCCTTATTAAGGACCCCCTCTCCTATCTAAGTATGTCGAATGTAGCATCCCTTGAGCGGACCCCCTTTTGAAGGGTTCCCGAGGGACCTCTTTGAAAGCCTTTTTTTTTTTAAATTCCTTGATGTCTAACTTGGGGGTAGCCTGACTAGACCTTTTTCTTATCTTTGCATCTAGCTTGGGGGCAGCCCGACTTGACCGATCTTACATCTTTGTATCTATTTCGGGCGCAACTTGCTAGACCTACTTCGCATCCTTACATCTAGCTTGGGGGCAGCTCGACGAGATTTCACTTTTCAAATAGTGCATCCCTTGAGTGGACCCCTCTTCCTTTTGAAGGGTTCCCAAGTGACTCCTTTGAAATCCTTACAACTTAGCGATGGTCTGTGTGATTGTCCGTTCACTAGCCTACGCGACCGCTTCCTAATATGTTCTATCTGCGGGTAAACATGTCGCCATCACTGACTCTATGGAGTCCCCTTTGCTTGGTCTCCTTCATGTGAGAGTTCTTGGAGGATACCCTCCTTGCAAGTCTATAGGTCTGTAAGGTACTTCCTTGGTTTCCTTCATGTGAGATTTCTTGGAGGATACCTTACTTGCAAGTATGTAGGTCTGTAAGGCACTTTCTTGGTTTCCTTCATGTGAGAGTTCTTGGAGGATACCTTCCTTACAGGTCTACGGGTCTATAAAGTGCTTCCTTGGTTTCCTTCATGTGAGAGTTCTTAGAGGATACCTTCCTTGCAGATCTATAGGTCTATAATGTGCTTTCTTGGTTTCCTTCATGTGAGAGTTCTTGAAGGATACCTTTCTTACAGGTATACGGATCTGTAAGGTGCTTTCTTGGTTTCCTTCATGTGAGATTTCTTGGAGGATACCTTCCTTGGAGGTCTGCGGGTCTATAAGGTGCTTTATTTCTTCAACCTCATAGTTCCATAAAATTATGAAGTCATTTTCTTGTTGTGCACTTTCGAGTTCGCCATACCGTGCTTTTCTTCCTCTTCAATTTAGGTGTACATTTCTAGCCTTACTACTTCTCTACTCTACTTTATTGAAGCACTCATCAGTACTTGTTCTCGCTAAAGTGGGGGAAAAATGTATCAACGTGAATTTTCACCCCTAAAGTAAATTCCCATTTTACCCCCTTACACTTTAGAAAATTGAAAGTGGAGGTTTAATTCCACCTAAGCCCATTGTATTCATTCCACTTGGCACATGTTTTGAGCGTCGGTAGAGAAATTTCTGTCTAGGATGCCCATGCAACGTGCAGACATTTGTGCAACGTGCTAAAGTACCTAACAGATTCCCACTTCTAGAGCCTGCAAAGGCATTACAATTCTCATTGGGAGTCGACTTGTAACGCCTTCTTTGGCCGACCGATCGAATATGGTTGTTTTCTTCATTCTTCCCTTCATATTCACTATTTCTGCTTCCATTTTGCATCTCTTGGATCTTTGTACGTCTCCATCCTTTCTATCTCTCCTCTTCCTTCACATCTCTTCACAAGCTCCAAGCAGCTTCATCACTCAACACTTTACACTATATAGCAACAACATCAACACTCCATCACTTTAGTAGAGAAAGTGTGGAACAAAACACCATAGAAACAAAGGCTTGATTTCCTCTAATTTTCTCCCCCACAAGCCTTGAGTTCTTTGGATGGAGGTGGTAAGATTTCACTCCTCTCCTCTATTATTTGGTTGAGTAGCATAACATTGTTTTTTAGTGTCTTTGTGTACTTTAATTCATTTCTTACATTTCTCTCTATCTATCTGGTTGTCTGTGGAGGTGGGAACACAAAAATGGGGGTTTAACTAAGGCAAACCCCTATACAGCCCCAAAACTTTCTCTCTTTCTTGTGTGCAAGTATTGAAGACATTCACGAGATGGAGGCTTCATTATTCACACGTTCGTAAGCATTTCCTTTTCCTTATCCTTATCTTTATCACTTATATTTCAGTCCATTTGAGCTTTATCACATTCTAGAAGTTCTCAGTAATTAGATTGCTAGTAGTCACTTAGTTATTCTAGACGATAAACCTACCTTCCGGTTCATACAAGATGCCAATGCACCTCAGGGATGTCAATGCGTCACACTATTGTTTGTGTTTTGTGCTGACGTCCTTTGGTCTAGAGATTGTCAGTTTGTCTAGATAATCTCTGTGACCTACTCTTTTTGGTTCTAGAACTCTCACCATTGTCCTTTGAGGTAGTTTAGGGTAGTTCACCCCATGAGGCTCTCTGATTGAAGAAAACTCATGAGTAGTTAATCCCCCTATCTTACAAGTGCATTTTTAACTCAATGGATGATATCTCAGCTCTATCAGTGATCTTTGCGAGATTGATGAACTTTACCTCACAAGAGTTAACTGAAGGAGACCTTGAGGGGTCTTCTTCCTTGAATCTTGTTGTAGGACATTCAGAGGGTTCTCCCCTCACTACCTCACCCTTGCAGTCTCATCTTCCCTCCCCATATAATTATCTAGATTGGGAGAACGATGACCTCCTATTTTATGAGGATGAAGGGGTACCTCTTCTTCATTTGTAGATTAGATTTGTGTGTGTATTGTGTTACCCTCGTTCTTGTCTTTATGTTTTCCTAGAGAACCCTTGCTAACCTTATAATTTCTTGGATACAAGAGTGAAAAGTTATAAAATATTTCTATGTGTATCATCATTATTTTATATGTCGTACATTTTCTTTTCAATAATTAGGGATGATGCAAAGTGTTGGAGGTATTTAAGCCTTCTTCCATGTTGACCTAATTTTTAATTTCTATTTTCTCTTCATGATCTAGTAAATTTGAGGACTGATGATCTTTCTTTCATAATCACAGGTTACCTATAAGAAATGATTTGAGCTCAAACTCCGAGATCCCCCTATCTCTTTATTTCTTCATCTCTTCTTGTTCCTTTTTTTATGGTGTTTCAAGTATGAATGATAATGGTGGTGTTTTCATTAATGTTGTCATTGATGTCAACACAGTACAGGTTGTTGCAGTGAAAGGAATCAAGTGATTGGAGGTGGTCCATGTATAGTTGAGATATTGTAGAGATGTTGTGAGTACATGGAGCTATCTTTATGGTGTTGCAAGTGTGTTGATATGATGAGTTATCAAGGACTTTTGAGAAAATTAATAAACAGTGAAGATGAAGTTGTGTGTGTTCAGAATGTGCTTTGGTATTGTGCTTTGCATTTCTTCTGTGTTGATCAAATGCTTGTGTAGATCTGTAGTTTTTTTTATGGGCATCCATGAATGATATATCCTAGATTATAGCTTTCGGGTTTTCCACATAAATCTGGTGTCTCTTGTTTTTTTTTTATGTTATCTACACTTCATGCTTATGCTTAATAACATATTAAAGTGAATGTGGAATTGGTTAAGATCAGATTGAATGTGATTAGATACAACTGATTCACCCCTCTCTCAGTTGTCTTGTGCAATCCAACAATTGGTATCTGAGCTTGGGTTCCTCGAAGAAGAGCTTAATCGCTTGAGGTAGATCTGATGGCACACAAATTGATAATCCTTGTGTTTGATGGTTCTAACTACAATGTCTTGAAATTTTAGATGAGAGTTTACCTGATCTCTCTTGGTTACAAGACTTGGAAATTTGTTGAGACAAAATGTGTTGAGCCAACAATTGGTCCTTCTTTTGTAAATGAGATTATTGCCTATGAAGAAAATGAAAGAGAAAGTATGAAATTTGTAGTGCTTTATCTAAGACTGAGCTAACAAAAGTTGTTTCATTAGGCACTTCTTATGAATTCTAGGAAAATTTGAAAGATATCTATGAATGAAATGGTAGAGTCAAATTATCAAAGAAGGTAACAACTAAGTGCAGATATGAGAACTTGAAAATGGAAGAAGGTGAGGACATTGAAAGCTATTTTCAGAGGGTTGATATTGCAGTAAATGAAGTCAAAATCAAGGTTGTACTTTGACAGATGAAGATTTAATGGAGAATATTTCGATGACCCTACCAGAGATTTATAGTGATAAGGTCTCAGCCATTAAGAAGTGTATGATCCAAATAAATTCACTAGAGAATGGATATTTGACACCTTGATTGCATTTGAAATGAGGAAGTTTGAAAAATAAAAACAAAAAATAGAAACAAAGTCATAAGATGATCCGAGTAGTGAAGGTTCAAAGGAGTTGGAAGCAAAATTTACAAGGAATTTGAAGAAAGGTATCGATAAGTACAAAGGTATGTTACCCTTTAAATGCTTTAGTTGTGGAAATATTGGTCACTATGCTTCAAGATGTCCAAATAGAGCCATACAAAAGAAGGCAAAAGACAATAAAGATAAAATGTTCAAGAAACTGTATTATGTTAGAGAAGATGCTAGAATTTTTTATGATAAATTTGATATTTAGGGTGATAAAGATGAATGCATTTTTCTAGCCTTAGAGAATAAATCAGTTTCTACTAACCATGGAAGATGTGCAAGGGAATGTCATCCGGAGAACAAGAAGGAAGATATGGAAAGAACTCTCATTTTTACCTTTTATGATAGACAATACAAAGACTATTGGGTAATTGACAATGGCTACTCAAATCACGTGATCATAGACAAAAGTGATTTTACTAAACTTGAAAAGTATGATGGAGGAATAGTCATGTTTGGAGATGATTTTGGTGCAAATATTGTTGGAAAAGGAACAATTAGCTTTGATGGAAAACATAATATTGATGATTTCTATTATGTTAAGGGATTAAGGCATAACCTCTTGAGTGTTGGAAGAATGTGTAGCAAATTATTTAAGCTTGTGTTTCAGGATAACACTTGTGAGATCAGAAAAGAGTTTGGAGTTGTGGTAGCTACAGGAAGAAGAACATATGGAAACATTTATCAACTTAAGGGTGTTGATGGTCTGTGTTTTTTTCTCAAGTTAATGAAATTTGGCTATGGCACCAGAGGATGGGACATGTAATTTTTTTCAAACTAATCAATATTAGTTCAAGAGAAGCTATTAGGGATCTACAAAAAATCACAAAGCCTACCTATGCTATTTGTAGAAGTTGTCAGTTGGGAAAACAAACAATTTGTATCTTTAAAGGAAAGGAACAATCAACTACCAGAATGTTGGAATTGATTCATACAGACCTTTGTGGTCCTACAATAATAATAATTCTTAATGGTGATAGATATTTTATGCTTTTTATTGATTATTACTCTAGAATGACATGGGTTAATTTTCTTAGCGAGAAAGATCAAGCTCTATATAGATTCAAAGCATTCAAGGATATGGTAGAGAATGAAACTATGAATCTGAGAATCATATGTTTAAGGTCTGACAGAGGTGGATAACTTGTTGATGTTAGAATAGCTTCAGGCCTTATCCTTCCAGCCATGACTTTGTGTGAATAAATTTAATATAGCCTATCGACTATTTAATTTATTCAAGTTGATATTAGTGAAGAATTGCTTCACTTGAAGAATAAATAAATATTAATTATTATGGGCCGACTTCTCCTTGATAATCGCACCACTTCATATGAGACGTATTCTTTGGTGGACGACCTTGCTTCATGAAGGGGTGCGTCCTCTCCAGCGATTTGTATAAATGAGAGATAATTTTCATTCATTAAACATTCAATTTTATTTAATATAATTCACATTCATAGAAGAATTTTTTGGCTTGAGCAGCAGATCATCATCTTGTAATAGAAAATTGATTTCAAGGAGAAAATTATTCATTTATATTCTTGCATCTAGGAGAGGTGCAATTATTCATTGTATAAAAATCGGCATTATGTTGTGCTTGAGTTGTAAGAAGATTTCTACTCTTATCACTTCAATATATAAGTGATATATTTGTTGGGTTTTTCTCCCTCAAGTTGGAGGGTTTTTCGAGGGTATCTTGTTGTGTTCATTGTCTTATATGTTGCATTTCTGGTTATTGAATATCTAATCATAAAACTAACATGGTATTAGAGCGGGTTTAAACAAGATCATGATTAGATTTATATAAGCAGCACATTCATCCATTCTTGATCTCATCTTCTTGCATCTATCTTATCTTTGAAAATGATGAACGAGATCAAGATCGAAGATAAGCTTGAAGGTGCTTCCAACTTCACCTCTTGGAATTTTTACTTGCATTGGAAGAAAATGAGATTGCTGAGTTCGTGGAGGATGAAGTTCCTGAACCTTTCGATGAAAATGAGAAGCCTTAATGGAAGAAGAGTTTCACCAGGGCAAAAAATATTTCGGTTGATTCAGTGAAGGACCACCTTGTGCCAATTATCTCCAAGTTGAAGACAACAAGAGAAATGTTCAAAACCTTGAAGGAAATATATGAGTTCAATAACACAAGCAGAGCTCTTTCCTTGAAGCAACAACTTCATCGTGTCAAGATGGAAAAAGGAGATTATGTCATGTCTTTCTTCATGAAGATTGTTGAATTGAGAGATCAGCTCTCTACCATTGGGCATATGGTTGATGATAAGGATTTGGCCATGTTGGCTCTTAATGGTCTACCTAAATCTTGGGAGCCATATATCCAAGGCGTTATTGCAAGATCAAAGCTATCTAAGTTTGATCGCTTGAGGGAATATTGCATTCAAGAGGAATCAATATTAGCAGCAAGAGACAATGGGAAAATTTATACCAATGAGGAGATTCATGTACTTACTGCTCAATCTTCGAAGAAGAAAGGATAAGAAGGAAAGAAAGGCTACTTCAAGAGGAATAAAGATAGAATATATTATGGTGCTCTTCTATTTAAGAAGAAGAAAGATATTTCCCACCTGCAGTGCTTCATATGTGACAAGTTTGGTCACTATGCAAAGGATTGCCCAACTAGACCAAAACAACATGTTTCAATCGCGGATGTGGGTGTGATCTCTCCTCAAAAGGACTCAAGTGAATATCTATTCTATTCTTCCTTATCAATCAATGCTCCCATAGATAGAAACACTTGGTTGATTGATAATGGTGCCTCCCATCAAATTACTAGATTTAGAGAACTTCTTTCAGATTTGGTAATGATAGATACAAGTGTTCAAGTCATAATTGGAGATCATGTGGGTTATTCTTTGAAAGGTGTTGGGACCTCCACTATTCACTTAGATTCCAACATCTCCTTGCAATTGAGTGATGTACTATTTGTACCAAGAATCAAGTGGAGCCTTGTCTCTATCTCAACCTTCAAGGAAAAGGGATACCAAGTTGCATTCTCCAAAGGTAAATTTCTTGCATGGCCAAAGAACTCTAGCATCGAGTCAGCCCGAGTGATTGGTGTTCGACAAGAATGTCTCTACAGAATTTCCATGCATCATCTACAAGCATTGTTGCATGATACATCAACTTCGTGTGAGATTTTTCATAGAAGACTTGATCACATTCACTTTTGAGCACTTCCAACCATGGAGAAGATGGTCACCAACATTCCTAAACTCAACCAGGAGCATGAAGGTACTTGTCAAGGATGCGCATTGGATAAGAATACTTTAAGACCCTTTCATATTAGTGAAATTATATCTAAATTCATTCTAGATCTTGTTCATTCCGATTTGTGTGGTCCAATGTTTGTTGCTTCTTTGAGTGGTTTCTTGTATTATGTAATTTTCATTGATGACTACTCTAGAAAGACTTGGATTTATTTCCTAAAGACTAAAGAATTTGAGGAAGTACTTGAGAGATGCAAGGAATTTAAAGCTCAAGTAGAAAACTTGTTTGAGAAGAGGATCAAAGTTTTGAGATCTGACAATGGAGGAGAATACATCTCTAGAATATTTCATAACTTTTGTTTTGAAGCAGGAAATAAGAGGTAGTTTTGTGTTCCCTACAATCCACAACAAAATGGTGTAGGAGAAAGGAAAAATAGATCTATTGTAGAAGCAGCTAAAGCCATGATTCATGATCGGGATTTGCAAATATTCCATTGGGCCGAAGCTTCTAGGATAGTTGTGTATGTTCTTAATCAAAGCCCTCGCCGTATCTTGGAGAGCATGACTCTTGAAGAAGCTTCCATAGGTGTGAATCCTGAAGTCAGCCATTTGAGAATATTTGGTTGTCATGTGTATGTTCATGTCCCTAAAGATAAAAGGAGAAAGTTGGAACCATCTCGCAAGAAGAGAATACTTGTGGGCTATAGTGATTTTTCAAAAGCCTACAAGATTTACATTCTAGGTCAGAAACTAATAGAGATCAACAGGGATGCTACATTTGAAGAAGATGTTGCATTCAAGAGATCTAAAGGCTCTCACATGGAGATAGACAAAGAAGACCAAGATTCTCCTCAAGACATGGAAGTTGACCATACTCCTAAGATTCAAAGGGAGAGTACTAATTCTAAATAAGATGATGATCTAGTTGATCCTTTGGAACCTATGGATGGGCCTACAGACATTGTTATTGTTCAAAATAGACCTCTATGGGCTAGGCAAACAATGCAGGAGGCAAAAAAATTTGCAGCACCTAGAGGAACATTTAGAGAAAGCAAAAAGACTTCAGAATTTCTCAAGCTATGTTGCATTAATGATTCAAATGATTGAATCTAAGCCTTCTAGTGTTGAGGAAGATTCAAGTCAAAAAGTATGGATAGATTCTATGGCTGAAGAATATCAATCTATCCTCAATAATGATGTTTGGGACATTGTACCTAGACCAGAGGGAAAATCTGTCATATCTTCTAAGTGGCTTTTCAAGATCAAGCATGTGGCCAATCGAAGAGTTGAGAATTACAAGGCTATATTTTTGGCTAGGGGTTTCTCTCATAAAGAGGGAATAGATTATGAGGAAACATTTTCTCCAGTTGCTCATTATACTTCCATCAAGACCATCGTAGTGGCGAAAGGATGGAAGTTACACCAGATGGACATGAAGACATCATTTCTAAATGGTGTAATTGAAGAAGAGGTATACATTGAGAAACTTGATGGATTTGAGGTTCATGGGAAGGAGTCTCATGTTTGCAGATTGAAGAAGGCTTTGTATGGCCTTAAGTAGGCTCCTTGTGCTTGGTATGAGAGGATTGATTGATAAATGTTGAACTTGGCCTTCTCCAAGAATGATGTTGATTCAAACTTGTACTTCACGGTGATTGATGGTGAAGCATTGATCTTGGTCCTCTATGTTGATGATATATTTCTTACTAGAGAAGAACACCTCATTATCAAATACAAGAAAGAGTTGGCTTATGAATTTGAAATGAAGGATCTTAAGTACATGCATTACTTCCTTGGTTTAGAAGTATGGTAGAGGCCTAATGAGATCATTCTAAGTCAAGGGAAGTATATAATATAAATCTTGAAGATATTTGGTATGGTGGATTGCAAATCCATGTCTACACCTATGGAAACCAATTTTTAGAAGTTAAAAGAGGTTGCAGCTAGTTCAGATCTGGTGGATCCTACTATGTACAAGAATTTTATTGGATCATTGATGTATCTAGTCAATATTAGACCATATATTTTCTATGTAGTGAGTGCACTTATTTAGTTCATGTGTGAACCAAGGAAAATACACCAAGTTTCAGCAAAGCATATCCTAAGATACTTTTGTGGCACAATTGGGTATGGCTTGAGATATTCTTCTTGTGTGGACTTGAAGTTGCATGGTTATACTGATTATGATTGGGGAGGGTGTGTTTCTAATTGGAAGTGAACCTCTAGATGTTTTTTTAGTTTGAGGTTTGCAATGATCTTCTGGTGTAGTAGGAAGCAGTCTTCAATGGCACTGAGTACCACAGAGGTTGAATACATTGCAGCATGTATAGTAGCTTGAGAAGTAGTGTGGATTTGAAATCTCCTTGAGGGATTGTTTGGACAATCATTTGAGCCAACTATCATTCATTGTGATAATCAAAGTTGTGTGAATATTTTTGTCAATCCAGTGTTTCATGATAGAATCAAACATTTTGAGATCAAATACTACTATATCAAAGATATTGTATGGAGGAAATCAATCTAGTTGAGATACATTAGCACTGATGAGAAGACAAAAAACATTCTCACCAAGCCTCTCTCTAGAGTAAAGTTAGTGTACTTCCAAGACAAGCTTGGTATTGTGGAGAATGAATCCCTAGCTGAGAGGGAGACTCAGATTCAGTGATCTTCTATTATTTGATTTAATACATTTCTCTCTGTGAGAGAAATTTGAGGTGAAAGCCCTTGAAAATGCATCTTTCTCTATAAGAGAAAATTGAGGTGAAATCCCTTGTTTCCACCCTCTGGGAGTAGCCATGGTGGATTTCATGTTGAGTAACTTCATGAAAACATCATGAGTGAGAGTCTATGATGATTTTCGTGTACTTTTGTTTATTCACCTTCTAGATATAGCAATGGTGAATGTCATGATGAGATGACGACATCACTTTGAGTGATTCCATGATGGACACTTGTACACATATTCTTTACCATACATGGGAGTAGCCATGATGGTTGATATCATGATTGAGTGAATCCATGATGAGCTCCTTTCACATTTGGGTTTAGCCATTGTGGATGTCATTGATTAGTTGGAATTATTCCTCCCTAGCTAAGAGGTAGTGTTGATGTTAGAACAACTTCGAGCCTTATCCTTCTAGCCATGACTTTGTGTGAATAAATTCAATATAGCCTATCGGCTATTTAATTTATTCAAGTCAATATTAGTGAAGAGGCGCTTCACTTGGAGAATAAATAAATATTAATTATTATAGGCCGACCTCTCCTTGATAATCAAACCACTTCATATGATACGTATTCTTTGGTGGTCAACCTTGCTTCATAAATGGGTGTGTCATGTCTAGTGATTTGTATATATGAGAGATCATTTTCATTCATTACACATTCAATTTCATTCAATATAATTCGCATTCATAGAATAAGTTCGCACCTGAGCAGAAAATTATCATCTTGCAACAACAGATCGATTTCAAGGAGAAACTTATTCATTTGTATTATTGCATCTAGGAGAGGTGCAATTATTCATTGTATAAAAATTGGCATTGTGTTGTGCCTGAGTTGTAAGCAGATTTCTGCTCTTATCACTTCAATATATAAGCAATACATTTGTTGGGTTTTCCCAGGGTATCTTGTTGTGTTCATTCTCTTATGTTTTTCTTTTTTTTTTATTGAATATCTAATCATAAAACTAACATAATTCACCTCCAATGAGTTTAATATATTTTGTGAAGAGCATGGTATAAAGGCATTTTTTTTCTCCTAGAACTCCTCAGCAGAATGGATTTGTTGAGAGCAAGAACCAAATAGTTCAAGAAGTAGGAAGGACTATGATGAATGAGTAAAAAATTTTTGAGGTATACTAGAGAGAAGAAATTCACATTGTTTTCTACATTCTTAATAGAGTTCAAATCAAACGAAACAACACAAAAACTCCTTATGAACTGTGGTATGGTAAAATTCCTATTAATGAGTACTTTAAAGTGTTTGGAAGAAAATATGATATTAAAAGAGATGATGAGAATATAGTAAAGTTTGATGAAAGGTGTGATGAAGGTATTTTTCTTGTATATGAAACCAAAAACAAAGAATATAGATGCTACAATAAGAGATTGAGAAAGATTGTTGAAATTGCAAATGTGAAAGTTGATGAAAATATGCACAGTCTAGTTGAAACAAGTGAAAATGAACTAGATGAACCTGTTTGTGGAAAAGAGCGAGAGATGGATAAGGAAGAAGAAGAATAGATTAAAAAAAAATAGACTTTGGAACCTGCTCCTAAGAATCCAAAGTATGTACAAAAAATCCATCCAAAATAATAGATAATTGGAGACAAAGGCAAAGGTGTAACAACAAGAAGAAAAGTGATAGAAGTTGAGGTAAATTTTTGTAAACTCTCCAAGATAAAACCTAAAATAGTGTGTGAAGCATGCAAAGATAAAAATTGGGTTAGAGCCATGAAAGAGGAATTACAACAGATAGAGAAAAATCAGACATGGGAATTGGTTCCTAGACCGATAAACAAGAATGAAATTGGTACAAAATTGGTATATAGAAATAAGTTGAATGAAGATGGTGAAGTAGTAAGAAAAAAACCAAGGCTTGTGTGCAAATGTTACTCACAAGTTGAAGGAATAGACTTTGAGGATATTTTTTCTTCGGTCACAAGAATTGAGGCCATTTGTATGTTTTTGGCATTTTCTGCTCACAAAGATTTCAAAGTATAGTAGATGGATGTTAAGTCTACATTCGTAAATGAAGAATTGGAAGAAGAAGTCTACATGGAACAATTGGAGGGATTTTAGTTATCAGATCAATTGGATATGGTTTGTAGGCTAAAAAAGGCACTATATGGACTCAAACAGGCTGCCAGAGCATCATATGCAAGGTTGGACAGGTATTTGAAGCAACAAAAGTTCAGAAAAGGCTCCGCAAATAGTAATATTTATTTCAATATTGAAGGAAACAATATCTTGATATTCGTAGTGTATGTTGATGATATTATCTTTGGAGGAAATGAGGATATGTGCAAGAAATTTGCAAATGAGATGCAAAAATAGTTTCAAATGTCCATGATTGGTGAGTTGAATTTCTTCCTTAGACTTCAAGTGAGTTAAACTAATAAGGGAATATTCATTTCACAATCAAAGTATATGTTAAATAATTACTGAAGAAGTTTGGAATGGATAACTCCAAACCAATTTGTACACGTATAGTGACTAGATGCAAATTAAGTAAGGATGATGAATCTCCTAAAGTTGGTCAAAGCAATTATAGATCTATGATTGGTAGAGTGCTATATCTTACTACTACTAGATCGAATATCATGCATGCAGTATGTATGGTTTCCATATTTCAAGAAGAACCAAAAGAAACACATGTTACAGTTGTGAAAAGGATATTCAAATATCTAAAGGTGACTCCAAATCATGGTTTGTGGTATCCTAAGGATATTGATTTTACTTTGAATGCTTACACTAATGCAGATTAGGTTGGTTGTGTAGATGACTGGAAGAGTACAGGTGGTGGTGCATTCTTTCTTGGATGAAGGTTGGTTTCATGGCTAAGAAAGAAATAGGATTCAATTTCTTTATCCATTGTAGAGGCTAAGTATATTGTAGCAGCATCTTGTTGTACATAGGTACTTTAGATGAAGCAAACATTGAAGGATATAGGTGTGATGTGTGATGAGCCTATCCCTATCTTCTATGATGAGATAAGTGCAATACATATTTTAAATAATTTGGTAATGCATTCAAGGAAAAATAATATATCTATCAAATATCATTTCTTAAGGGAGAAGGTATTGGAGAATGAATTCAAGCTTGAATATGTGCCTACAAAGGATCAGATTGCAGATATATTTACTAAGGCTCTTCCTAAGGATAATTTTGAGTATCTCCTAGAGAATTTGGGGGTTAGTGCCCCTCCTTCCTTGAACTAGGTGCACATAGAGGTGCATCAGTCTGGTGGACCTACAAATTCATCATATTTTTGGACTGGTGATTGGGGTCTACTCCTCAGGGGGAGTAGGGAAGGTCATTATTACTAAATGGTATATGTGTTTTCATGGGTGCACTCCTAAGGGGGAGTGATCATAATTTTATATGGTTGAAGGATCATGTAAAACTTTTCTTTGCCATTGATTTCAAAGGGGAAGAGAGAATCATGTGAAAAAACCTATCTATATCTGAAAAAGTTGAAAGGGAGAGAGAATCTTGTAAGGAGAAGAGAGTGTAGGAAAGTTGTGTAGGTTGTCTAATCTGAAAAAGAGGAAAATTGTGTATGTTTTCTATGATGGTTTTTCACATCATGTATTGCAATCAATGACAAAGGGGGAGATTGTTCCAATTATGAATGAGAATGGTGGTGTTGTCATTAATGTTTTCATAGATGTCAAAGTATAGGTTGTTGCAGTGAAAGGAATCAAGTGATTGTAGGTGGTGCATGTATAATTGAGATATTGTAGAGATGTTGTGAGTACATAGAGTTATCTTTATGGTGTTGTAGGTGTGCTAATATGATGAGTTATCAAGTGCTTCTGAGAAAATTAATAAACAGTGAAGACAGAGTTGTGTGTGTGTTCAGAATGTGCTTTGATATTGTGCTCTACATTTATTATGTGTTGATCCTATGTGTGTGTGGATTTTTAGTGTTGTTTATGGGAATCCTTGGGTGATATATCTTGGATTATAGCTTTTGGGTTTTTCACATAAATTTGGTGTCTCAAGATTGTTTTTTCTTTTTTTTATTTGCACTTCATGCTTATGCTTGATAAAATATTAAAGTGAATGTGGAATTGGTTAAGATTAGAAGTGAATGTGATTAGATACAACTGATTCACCCCCCTTTCATTTTTCTTGTACAATCCAACAATATGATGTTTTGGTGCTTATGTGTTGTCCCTCATATGTGTGATAACAATTCCATGTTTACATCTCGCTATGTCTCGTGGGCCACAACATCACTTCCTTTTCTTTCTTTCCTTAGGATACCATGTGCTCCTTTGATTCACATGCACCATCCTAAGGGGGGGCTACTACACCTCTCTGATTTTCAATAAGGTGCATTTGGTGGCCAACAAATCCCTTAATGTAATTTTTTCATTTTTCAAAAATGCACTCTTCAACAAGGCCCCCTTAATGAAATTTTTCCTTTGAAAAAAATTTGTGGCAAAAATAATTTAAAAAATTGCCTTCGAAAAAGGAGTAATTTTTCTAATTGAGTCTGAAAAATTGCCTTTGAGAAGCAGCATTCTTTTTATCGGATTCCTTGATGCAAGATATCTTTCAAAAGGATTCCTTGATGACAAAATCATTTTTAAAAAAAATCATGCTTTTCAAATGGAGTTTCCCTCTGCATGGGCCCCTTTCTACCTTGAAGGGTTCCTGAAGGACCCCTTTGAAAACTTTTTCAATTGCTTTCTCTATGATATGTCTTTGTTTCAGCTTTTCTACCTAACATGTTTATCTACAACTTAATTGTTGCATGATGGTGTGTCCCTTGGTCTTCCTTGTCCAACACAACACTTTGGTTAATGGCATGGCTTAACCACCTCCTATGGATCTTACATAAATATAGTAGTTGTATTGGGCATTGGCAGGTCGATCTTTTGGTGCAACGACAAACACCAATGCAACAATTGGTATCAGAGCCAAGATCGCAGGTTCAAACCCCTCACTTGTATTAGGGGGGGATTGTTGCAATATGATGTGTCCCTTGGTCTTCCTTGTCTAGCATGACACTTGGGTTTGTGACATGGATTAACCACATCCTATGGATCTTACATAAATCTAGCGGTTGTATCAAGCATTGTAGGTTGATCTTTTAATGTAATGACAACCACCAATGTACTATTAACATGTTTCTTTGCATGGCCGAGCACCTATAAAGCCACTTTTATGATAAATCTTCCAAGACTGAGCACCTCGTCAATCTTTCCTTGCAAGACCAAGCACCTGTGGATTCCTTTCATGAAAGTCCCACGAGACTGAGAACTTGTGGTGCTCCCTTTGTAGGACTGAGAACATGTGAATTTCCCCCTTTCTATAGGACCGAGAACTTGTATAGCCTTTGTTCAAATTATCTGAGACAAAGAACTCAGTGACTGATAAACATCGGAATAAGCAATATTGACCGGACCGGGAGCACCTCCTCGGGTAAAGGCTTCTATGGCCGGTTGACCAAAATGAGGATCCCAAATTGCATGAGCAATAGGTCTTATATGTAAGGGGTCATGGACCCATGCTTCGAAATTGCCTTGCCAAGCTACGTGGAACAAATTACCAGAGGTCCACAGAAAGATTATATCTAACTGACTAAAGTGAGAAGCAAAAATCTTTTGATAAAGGCGTTCCTCGGTAATATCATCATGACTCTCAAAGTCATGTGCAGTAGCAATACCAAACCAAATACGATGAGTAGTTGGGTCCTGGGCCAAGCCTTGGCTGAACTTTGGAAATCTTGATGCCATAATGCTTCTCAAATCCTCCTAGCCATTATCCTACTGCAATAATTCTTGCACTGCAAGACCAAGTACTTATGGAGCCCTCTCTTTCACTTTCACATCAAGGTTTCCCTATGGGACTAAGAACCTATAGAGATACCTCCTACACATTCGAGTGTGTCAGATTGATGATTTGCTTCCTTGACAATTTAGGTATATTCTCTTCATCCTCCTTCTAATTTACCTCACATTCATATTGATATGCATGCTCACTAAATTTGGGTACAAATGTAATGGAGTGAATTTTCATCCCAAGTAAAATTCCCCATTTTATCACTATCTTAGAAAATATAAATTTGATGATGCAATTCAGCCAATGCCACCTCACTTCAACCACCTAGCTAAATATTTTTGTTTCAATGGAGGAATCTTTGTCAAGGTCATGCATACATCGCACTACCATCCTGACAAGATTCTTTCCTTTGAAATCTGCAAAGGCATTATGTTTCTCCATTGGTGGTGAAGTGTAATGTCTCTTGCCTCTTTGACCGACAAAAAATGGGTCCTTTTCCTCCCTTTTTCCATTCAAATGATCCAATTCTTCATTTATTCACTCTCTTATCCAATCTCAAGCTTCTTCTTGATCTCACTCACACTCTTAGCTCCATTCTTTCACTCTCAAGATTTTACATCACTATCTCCTTGGTTGCGAACTATTTCTCTTGGCTTCTACACCATGTCTGTTGTGACAACATTGTTGATGGAGGATTCATAAGATTTCTCCTTCCACTACTTGCCTTGAGTGCTCATAGCTATGAAGATGAAATTTTCCATTACTATTCACTCTTTGTATCATTTTTTTTACTACGTAGCATACTTTTTGTTGGTGATTTTTTGTAGTACCACCAGTTCCTTTTTAGTCTCTTTCTCATATTTTTTACTTTATGGCTATTTGGGTGTCCATGGAGGTGGGAACACTAAAGCGATGGACTAACTAAGGCAGTCCTCTAAATGCAACCCCAACATTTTTCCATCTTCGTGTGTGTAGGTAAGTGTGAGTGGAGCTACTTGAAGATTCAATTCGCCGGTGGATAGTATAATTCATCACCCTCTCTTTGTCTATTCTAGCATAATTTAGTTATGACATTCCTCATGTTACACTTTTAGTTTTGTGCTTTCCAATATTCTATCATAGCATAAAACATCTAGCATTCAGATAGTTAGTAGGTTTTCCTATGTTTTAGTTTGCTTTCTAGACCTTCTATTTATACAAATGCCAGTGCACCCCTAAAATACTAATGCATTGTGTTGGAGTTTGAGATCCGTGCTATCATCCTTAGATAGTGATATGTCTAGGCAGTAGATCAAACCTTGGAAACTTTCTCTTTTGGACTTGTGAACATTTAGTTTTAGCAGAAGGAAAGTGGTTGGACATCTATCCTTCCTACTTAGCCTTAGTACATTGTCCCTTTCAATTTACTTAGAAAACCTGAGGTAGTTTAGGGTAGCCTATTGCTTAGAACTCCCTTGTGACTTAGAGTCTCGGGTTGGCGGGTCCCCCTTCTCTACAGTGAATTAAAAGCTATAAAAAATAATCAATATAGAAACATTAGTAAAATAAAATAAAATATATATTAATGTATTCCAAATAGAAAAAATATATGGTTGGAAACTTAAGATGTGACATTTAGATGATAGTTTATCAAATTTTATTACAAAATGAGTAAATATGATGACGTTGAAGATGAAAATGTTATTAAAAGTAAAAAAATATACCGAATAGAAAAAATTAGATGCCCAACCCTTTAGGATCATTATACAAGCCTTTCCAAACCAAAAATATAGGAAAATTTTAACATTATGTAATAATCACAGTATGTTTGAAGAATTTTATTGATGTTGTTGGTAATGTTGGGAATTTTGATCATCTCAGAGAAACCTCCAAGAACAGTAGTGCCTTAGGTAACTTTTAATTTCAATATATTGCCTCAAAGACACGTACAACTATGTCACAAAGTGGAATCAAACACTGTGCATTTCCCGCATTAACCCTTTTGAGAGAAACCCATGCAAATCCAATTTCAACAACAAGCATTAATAGATTCTAACCAAGAAATGTGAAACATGAAAGATGAGATAGAACACACAGATTTACGTGGGGAAAACCCTTTAGAGTAAAAAACCCCACCCTCCAAAACATCTGAACCATTGTATTATTCAACAACAAACAAAGTTACAATACAATCTCAAGCTCATAGCCTTTTCATTTTACATCTTGTTCCATCTGGAGACATACTAGACAACATAACCCCTTATACGATCTTCACACAATTGCAATACTATCATACAACACAGTGTAGATCCTCTCTCTCATGTACCTCTGATCAACCTCTCGAGTATTTACAATCCTCACTTTGTTACAACACTCTCTCACAGAATATAGAGCAGATTCACATAGAGGGAGGTTTCACATTTGATCCATAGAGAGGGACACATCCTTCAGACTAGAGTTTTCTTCTCCTAATCAATCCCTTAGCTCTCTCACTCCCAGCACTCGGACCCCTTCTCAAATGATTTTGTACAACCAAATTTTGATAGCAATTCATAACCGTTTAGTAGGGAAACTGTTGAATAGACTTGGACAAAGAACAGTTTCCTCAACGAACAATTGACACATCAACAGGTCAGAAAAAATATCATTCATTCAACTGAGTCCACCTTCACTTCCATCAACCTGACTTTATCTATTGGTCATAGTCATTAAGGACACATCAATCTCCAAAGTATCCCCGATGTATTCATCATCCTGAAATCTCAACCAAGCCTATCAGCAAGGCAATGTCCATCAGCAAGAGTTCATAATGTTACATCGAACGCACTTGTCTCCCTGATGTCATTAATTTCAACCACCTCTCAAACCATCATGTCAACCTGAGTCACCTCGACGATCAATAGGAGTACCACTGTCACAAGGTCAGCCTTATCGGCAAGAGAACAAGCATCAGGGAAGGTTTCACCGAAGTCCCAAGTCACACCGACAACCTCACGCTCAACTCAGAACAGCTCATCGGCAAGAGTCACACTAAAATCACACTCGTCAGCCAGACCAACATTATCACTGTGAGATTTGAATATTATTCTGATAGTTCTGGTTATACCAATGACCATCAAACATTTCATCAACAGGAGTCACATCGAAGGAACTGTTGGCTAGACATTCTCTGTCATTAATACTCTTTCAAAACCTCCATGTCACCCTAACCAAATACCATCGGCCAAAGTCACACTTATGTCCAAACCTATCAGCCAGAGTACCACTATCATAAACAAACTGATATCTCACAATGATAAATCAATTCAAACCAACCACTCCCATCGACAAGATAAACCAAAGGTCACAGTGACATCGGCCAGACTTCTATTGTCAGAAGGAGTTAGGAAACTTGCACCGATAGTTTAGGTCACACCGACAACCTTCATTTTTAGGACATACCAAAGGTCACACTGATATGGTCATGGAGAAGCTTCACACACATAACTCTAATCAACTATACATCTTAGGGGTCACACCGAAATTTCTCTCTCAGAGGTTTAGGCCAATGGGATTGAGGAACACAATTCCAACAATATCCCACTTGATGAAGATCACATTGGCACCTCCAGAGCACTCAAGAACTACTAAGATCACACTAGCCCCACTAGTTCAGACCCTGTTCAACAGCATTCAGGACACCCAACCAACAAGTTTTCACAAATAACAGTCTACCAAACAATCTCCAAAAAAATCAAGTAACCAACTGCAACTAACTATCCAACATTTTAACCAATGGTAGTCATCCATGAAACCAAAAAGATCCAAACATGCTCTCATGCTCCATCAAGACTTCTGCAACAACATCTAAGATGTCCACTATTTAGGCAACAAACCTTGTCATCCTCTAGCATGCCACCTATGGAAGAAAGGGTACAAGCTAAGGTGAATATGTGCTAGTCCAATGAACACAAGAAAAATATCCCAGTGATATCAACAACAAGACATTGTCGTCACTCAAGAAAACAAGATAGAACATCATCTAGAACAACAACCAAAAAACTAACTAATCCCATCCAACTGATCAACCCACGTGACTAAAAATAGCACCAACAAAAAGTTGTAGAACATTTAATCAACTATACCTCGAAGGTATCCATAACAAAAAACTCATGCCACCAAAATCTCCACCCATGAACCATAGAGAACATGCTCCATGTGCCAACCAGTCAAAAATGATAAAGCACAACCAAGAACTCCCACTACATGGGTAATGTCTAGATGAATGCAAACCTGGAATGAGCACATTCAATGTGTCACTTTGTTAACATTATAGTAATAAGGCACCATCACAAAGGCATACCAAGTCTACTAAAAACATTACGTAGAGAGTGTAAACATGTAGTTTCAAGGAACCGTCCACAATGATATGCATAACCTATAAATACAAGTCTTCACAACTCTCCCAAGTTCTTTACACAACCAACAAAGGAAAGAGATAGAGAACAACCTCGAACCAATGTAATGTGAAACCAAACATTGAGGAAGAGAACCAAGACCAAAGATATTAAATCTTCATATCATGAACCTATAGAAAATCCTCCTACATACACCTCTAAATGTCAATTGTGTCAAGTAAGATCTTCTTTACATCCCGAATAGGAAATCCTTAACAACATCCAACCTTATGAATATAATATTCTTAAAGAAGATCAAACTAATCCATTTCCCATCTCAAGAAATCAGCCCACTACCATACCCTATGACCATCATAGATGAAAATACAAACCCAAGGAGATAAACATGCTACCCATCTCTCACAATGAATCCTCCAGAACCATATAACAGCAGCTCAAGATCCATTTCAATGAAATAAAGCATAAAGCACCTGAGAGAAACAATGGGCAATACCTCTCAAGTGATAAGCTACTGAAAAAACCAAAATGGGGAATGAGAATGCTCCTCCAAGATATGCAAGTCATCATGACTAATCCAAGATCAATCTCCTCATAGGTCTCTATTGAACTCACGTCCAACCAAGGTGTAGGCTTCTCAAACTTTCTATTGAAATATCATCAAGAGCAACAATCAAATACAACCTCACCTCATTCTCCATGTATCCATGAGTATTAGCAAACAATCGTCTCATACCAAACTCCAAATGCAACACAAAAATATCATAAAGTATCAAACAAATGATCAAAGTACCCAATACACAAAGAATTTCCAAACCATTGTTAAAGCTCCAATCATCTAAATCAGGAACTTATCATGAAACATGATCTTACCATCCCCTTTAGGAGATCCCATGCTCCAAGTGAACATACCATGGTCTCAAGAGAAATGCATCATGCCAAAACTCCAAATACAGAAACAAGAGTATATAATTATATAATAGTAGCATACTCTAAACCAACATCACTTATCAAGCACCACCAATGCCTTAGCCAAAGACTCTGGACGTCCTTCATGGCTCCAAGATGTTACACATCCTCAAATAGTGTCCTTGTAAATGCGAAAGAACCCTTCTGTAGCAACAAGATCAAATAGTTCCTCCTAGAAACATCTACAACACTAAAGAATATTGTTCACCACATATTGATGAATTTCCAGTCATTGCTAAAGCTCCCACTAAACAGTGATACCGATATTTCCAAGCATCATGACCACCAAGTTCCGAAACATAAAAAAAAAATTAGGTCTACAAACATATAGTTGTACTACTAATTATCCCATGTGAAACCAAGATCTCATAAGTAAGGATATTCACCACGCTACATGACTCCATAAAAAACTATCCAAGGACTCACTTATCATCCATCCTATCAATCCCAAAAAAATATGCCAATGCACAAATGACCATAGACAAGGCCAACTAATAAAATCAGCAACATCAATAAATAAAACTTGGTGGATATAAACAGTCCACATCTAAGTCATTCCTCTGCAAATGAATGAGTGGCCAACCCACACACTTGCATAACTCGTAGATCCAATCACTAAAACATGCAAACTCATTATCACATTAGTAATCATAAACCAATATATCAAATAATACAACCATGTAGACACCAAGACTCCAACACGAGATCAAGACCAAATCCAATTTTCCAAAAATTTCCACAACGAGCACCATAGTCTAGGAATCCATCAAGAAAACAACAAATTTTCTTGACCATGTAAAACCTACAAAAAATCATAGAACATGCGAGTACAACACATCCTTAAAAAGAACAGAAGTTCAAGAACTCTAGGCCTATTTCAAACCAACTCCAAAACCACCAATATGCACATGCATCTGAGAAAGAGATAGGCTATTTCAGAAGCTTTCAAATCATCTAACAATTAACTCCATAGACTTCATAAATTTGAGGTTAACAAAAAACAGTGCCTTTTAACACCAAAAAACACCACCCAACATAAGAACTCTCTTCCATGGCTGACAAACAACCCAAGCTTCTCCATATCACCAAGGAGACTCTCACAGACACTTAATATGAAATATTTGCTGCAACACAACCACGAAGGATAAAATTCCACCTCATGCATTAGGGTTATACCACTACCAACTACGAGACACAGATCAATTCAACATAACCAGCTTCTTTTTCTCCATATTCACCACCCTTCATTTTGTCTATTGTCTCTGAATACCACAAAACTTCCACTCACCAAAGGATCAATATATCAGACAATTTCTCCAGATTTCCTCAAGCTTGATAGACTAAGAAATCTTTAGGAGAAATACCCAAAACCAATAACACTAGGAAATCTTACATGCCAGCACATGCAAGCCACATGTGATTCCATGCAAATACGTGCAACACACATGCAAGTACATGCAACTCACAAACCTACACATGAAAACAAATCTGGTGTCCTTGCTCTAATACCACTTGTTGGAAAATTATGATCACCTAAGAGAAACCTCCAAGAATAGTAGTGCCTTCGATAAATTTTAATTTCAATAGATTGCCTCAAAGACACATACAACTATGTCACAAAGTGGAATCAGACACATTGCATTTCCCACATTAACCCTTTTGAAAGAAACTCATGCAAATCCAATTTCAACAACAGGCATTAATAGATTCTAACCAAGAAACATGAAACATAAAAGATGAGACAGAACACGTAGATTTATGTGGGGAAAACCCTTTCAGGTAAAAAACCCCACCCTCCAAAATATCTGAGCCATTGTATTATTCGAAAAAAAAACAAAGTTACAATACAATCTCAGGCTCATAACCTTTTCACAAAATTTATATCTTGTTCCATTTGGAGACATACTGGACAACATAACCCCATATATGATCTTCACATTGTTACAATATTTTCATACAATACATAGTGTAGATCGTCTCTCTGATGGACCTTTGATCAACCTCTTGAGTGTTTACAATCCTCACTTTGTTACAACACTCTCTCATAGCATACAGACCAGATTCACATAGAGGAAGGTTTCACATTCAATCCCCAGAGAGGGAGAGGAGTCACAACCTTCAGACCAGAGTTTCCTTCTCTTGCTTCAGCCCTCAAAGCTCTCTCTCCCAACACACGGCCCCCTTCTCAATCAATTATGTACAACCAGATTTTAGTACCAATTCAGAACCGTTCAACAGGGAAAATTTAGAACAAACTTGGACAAACAACAGTTTCCTCAGTGAACAATTCACACATCAGTAGGTCAAAAAAAACATTGTTCGTTCAACCAATTCCACCTTCACTTCCATTGGCTTGACTTTGTCTATTAGTCATAGTCATGAAGGACACACTAACCTCCAAAGTTTCCTTGATGTCTTCATCATCCTAGCATTTTGACTAGGCCTATCGGCAAGACAATGTCCATCAGCAAGAGTTCATAATGTTACATCAAACGCACTTGTCTCCCTAATTTCATTAAGTTCAACCACCTCTTGAACCATCTTGTCAGCCTGAGTCACCCTACCAATCAATAGGAGCACCATTTTCACAAGGTCAGCCTTATTGGCAAGAGAAAAAGCATCAGAGTAGGTTTCACCAAAGTCCCAAGTCACACCGATGACCTCACACTCAGCTCGAAACACCTCATCGATAAGAGTCACACCGATATCACACCCATCAGCCAGACCAACATTGTTGTTGTGAGATTTGAATTGTATTCTGATTGTTCTGGTCATACCAACGACCATCAAAAATTTCATCGACAAGAGTCACACTGAAGGAACCATCGGCCAAACATGCTCTTTCAGAACCTTCATGTCACCCCAACCAAATACTATCAACCAGATTCACACTAATGTCCAGACCCATCGGCCAGAGTACCACTATCAGCAATAAACTGAGATCTCACAACGATAGTTCAAGTCACACCGACCACTCCCATTGGCAAGATAGACCAAAGGTCACACCGACGTCCGCTATACTTCTATTGTTGGGAGGAGTTAGGAAACTTGTGCCGATAGTTCAAGTCACACCAACAACCTTTATCACCAAGACATACCAAAGGTCACACCGATATGGTCATGAAGAAGCTTCACATGGAGAACTTAGATCGTCCAGACATCTTAGTGGTCACACCAAAATTTCTCTCTCAGACGTTTAGGCCAATGGGATTGAGGCACACAATTCCAATAGGTAACACGAGCATGATGGATAAGCACAAAGGTATATTACTATGTGTTGTAGTGTTGTTATTGATTTCAACATTGCATCTTGGTGTGAATATTTTGGTGTAGATCTTTTTTATTATTTTTAACAATTTTTTGAGTTGTTATGGAAGAAATTTTTGCAAGATGGTTTGATTTGAAGAAGTTGTGTTGGAAATTGACTAAGTGTCAATTCTACTATTTCAGTATAATAGGGCACTTGTTTTTGGGTCCACACTAGTCTACTAATGAAGGTTTCACTCTATGCTTCTAATATTAATTTTTTGGTTGTTAGAAGTATCCGATTCTAGAATTTCATCATGTTTTGGCTTTTGGTTTAAGAAATCTAACTAACAGAAGTTCAACCTATAGAATCACATTTATTCCCTATATAGTGCATCTGAGTAGGAGAATCTACACTTCTCCATAGATAAGTTTTTGGCTTTGCACTTTTGAGGATATTTTGATAGATGGAAATAGTGTATGAATTCTAGTTGGCGTTGAGGTTTGAGGTCCATGTGTTTGTATATGGATACACAATTGAAGAATTTTGACATTAGGTCTTCAGTGATGTTGACCTAATAAGTTTGATCTGTAAAAGTATACAACTGAGGTGAATTATCAACCATACTAGTAGAAATAATCTCTCTACTCTCCAAGTCTCGAATGATAACTGAATCAAGAGTGAACTCCACAATCCTCCCATCTACACCATATGTAATCTAATATATGGAACACACAAAACATCCTGCAAGGTGTTTTCCCCAAAGCTAATAGATCCCTTCCCAAGTACACTCACATATTTATTGTTTCCCATCAACATAGGAGAGATAGTGCATGGCTCAAAAGAAGAGAACATAGATTAAGAAGATTCCATATGATGAGAACCTCCTGAATCTAGAAGCTATCTCCCTGATCCTAGACCTGAAAAGAACAAAGAGCTTTCCCTTTATTTCCTGATGTAGTAGCCAAATCAGCATGACCTTTTCCCTTATTATATTTTTTTGAAGATGATGAAGAAGAAGGTGGAGACTTACATTCTACAAGGAAAATCAATATGATTATTTATGAAAATATGCTTCAACTCATCAATATCCTTCTTGTAACAAGAATTTTCATCATGCCCTGGCTTCTCGCAATACGAACAAGTAAACTTATCCTTCTTAGATGATTTATTTGAGGAAGAGGATTTATCCCTTGGTTGATCTGAATGTGGCTTGTTCTTTGACTTTTTCTGCTTCTTATCAGTAGTATCTGATTCTTTCACCTAACTAGCCAACAATGCCTAAGATTTAGAAGACTTGATGAAACCCATCAAGATAAGCTTATGTTGCTCATGTATCAATATCTCGGGAAATGATACAAATGATGGTGTAGTATATGCAGGCCCCATAGTCAACCTATGAGTATGAAAGCTACAAACAAAAGAATCATAATCAGGAACAAGTTTTTTCAATGAATTTTAAACCAATTGAATATCCTTATCTATACCACATGCTTTACATTTCTCCCTTAAATCATTAACCTTAGTGATGTAGTCCTTGATGTTGTCAAAGTTCTTAGGATCAAGGCTTATCAATTCATTATCAAGTTGACAGCTTCTAACTTCATTTGTAGAAACATATACTATTTTCAATTTTTCCTAAGCCTCGTGAGAATTATTGCATAATTTAATTTGGACAAAAAATCTTGAGAAATTAGTTTACGAAGACATTCAAGAGCTTTGGTATGCTCAATCATCCATTTAATATTTTTTCTCATCATCAGTAGCTTCAGGTATGTTATTCTCAACATATAGAGAGTGACCCTTATTCATTAGTATACTCCATGCATTTTGATGCCATGTTGAATATGTATATTATGTCAACAAAGGAACCTTGGAATGATCCATGAGAAATGAAGAGAGCACAATTAGAAAAATCAAATAAATACACCAAGGGACCCAAGAAATATTTGGAACTTTATACTTAGTTAAATTACAAGTACCACTTGCCAAAAATAGCAAAGTGGACCTGATCTTAGTGCATACAAATTGCCAAATTTGGCCTCAAGTTCAAAGTAATGTTTTTACAAAGAATGAGATCAATTTGATCACACAACTAGAAAGTACACAAAAAAAATGCACTTTCAAAAAAATCTCAAAAATGTTATTGTAGGAGTGAAATCAGAACCCTGAAAGCTCTAAAAATGAGATCAGCTCGGCAATAGCTCTGAAAATATGTAATTCTGGAAAAAAATAGGCACCAAAATCAAAAACCAACTCCACCACTATGTAGAGTCCAAAATTATACCCCAAATCAAAAAAAAGATCTTGAAAAAGGAGTTTGTATGACCAAGTTATGAGCCTCCAAAGTTTTCCTCCAAAACGAAAAATTGCCAACAAAGAAGGGGTCCAATTTGAGCGACCTACTGATGGTCGTTTGACCATCAAATTTAAGACAGTAAATATTGATGACCAACTAAATTTCAAATTTAGCATAGTGTCGAATGATGGTTATTTTCCCATCAAATTTAACACAGTGTTTTATGACGGTCATTTGGCCATCAAATTTAAGATAGTCACGTGAAAAAAGTTGATTTTTTCCCTGCATAAAAATATGAAGTATTATATATGAAAATGGGGGTTTTTAGGCCTTCTAGATGCAATTGTGAGGTCCATTTTCCCCCCAATATGCACCTTACAAAATCTCAATCTTGAATCGCCTTCAGATTTGAGAAGGGGTTTTGCAACTCTAAATCTCTGATACCATGTAGGAAATGAGATATAACTCATAGAACATGTTTGAGTCACTCAAGGAATCAAGCCACTAGGATCATCTGCAAAAACTAACCTTCCACAAGAGATAAAAGCAAGAACATGAAATTGCAACAATGGATGCAAGATGTGGCCAATACGTAGTATTCAAGATTGCAATGTTATATTGGACTTACACAACACTCAATTAAGCTTTGGATGAATGATTCAATTTACATATGAATCCTTTCTTATATAGACAAGGAGTGAGATAAGATTGGACAAGTTCTATTAATCCTATCACATGAGATAACTAAGTCATAACAACCTAGGACACACATTAAATCCTCAATGTAAATATTAAATGCATGAGAGAATTATTAAATGCCTAGATAATTAAAATTAAATAATGAGACATAGCCCCATTATAACTAACTTCTATAAAATACAACTAGGAAAATTAACTCTTAAGTAAACTTATAAGAATTTGAATAGGTCCTCACTAATAACTAGTTAGGAAATAACTTCATTCATACCAACATTCTTTTATTTAAAGGTATTCAAATGCACTCATTTTCATTATTAAATAACCTTGAATGTCATTCTCACTTACAAAAAGAACATGATAGGAATATTTTTATTTGAGTACTTAAAAAGAGCAGAGTTTTACTTCATATCACTCTAAAAAATTTGTATGGTTGACCTACCCAACAACACCTAATTTAACCTATCATAAGTCATTAATTAAATAAATAACATTTATTTAATCAATTAATTTATCCCATCTTCTCCAAGATAATTAATTAAATAAATATTCATTATTTATTTAATTAATTTACCCATTACCTTTATCCATAAATCCTCCAACTAGAATTTATTAATTAATTAATTGAAGCTAATTAATCCCCCACTATCTTTCCCTTCATTATTTAATTCCACTTTATCCCTCAATCCTATCCATTAGATCCATCCACATGGATAACAATCTGAACTTGTCATCATGTGGCAAGTGTCCCTTTCACATGACTAAATAATACCTTATCTAGATTCATTGAATCTAGACACCTCCCCAAAAGTCAAACTAGCTTTTCATCTCATCCATTCATTTCATATCCCACCTCTTAATCCTATTCATTCACATAAGGATGTTTCCCTAATGCACATTTTAAACCTAGCCCTTATCCCTCATGTGACACTTGTTTCATGACTACAACCTTTGATCCCAACCCTATGTTGGATGTTGTGGTTGTGTTGCTGATATGTGGTTGTCATTGATGTCAACACTATTAGCATTAATATCTTTAAGATTGTATATATCGAGGATATTGAGAAAATTGTAATAAAATAAGTTGCGGGTTGTCTATGAAGCAGTGAACATCAGTATGATGGAAAGTTCAGTATGTTGATGGTAAGAAGTTTATGATTAAAGGGTTTGTTTTCTAATCTATCTAGTTTATCCACTGAAAGTTTCAAAGGTGCGCATGAAGATTTGAGAAATTTATTAGTTTATGTGTTCCGACAATTATTTTGTTACTAAAGTTGGTATTCATGGAAGAAAATAATGTGATTCTGGTAATTTGAGTTGTTTTGTATGCTCTTGTGGTGTTTGTGGATGTTTCTAGATTGTTATCTATCTATTTTGGATGTCTACATTGAACTCTATGCTCATGGTCGATGATTTTCTCTTGCACATTCATGTTTTTCATGTTCATGGCTGACAGGGTGATTGTAGCATGTTGTGGATCTTTGAGGAAAAATATTTTAAGGTGTTTTATGTTTGAGGATATTGTTTTGGGTCTCTACTATGTTGTGGCCAACCTTGGTAGATTCACAATAATAATCTTTATTATTTTGGGTCGATAGTTTGTATTCATCTTATTATTTTGTTTAAGTTGACTTGTAAAGATATAGTTAGTTGTTGTGGATATATATAAGTGATTGTTTCTTCATTTGAATGAGAGAGTGTGCGAGCAAGCAAGTGTGTATGTGTGAATAATGTTCTAAATCTTTCAAAGGCAGAGCAGATTGTGAAGAAAAGTGAAGAAGTGTTCATGTGCTTAACTAGAACTGTAATAGGCATTAGCAGATGCTACTTTCTCAATTCAAGATCTATAGATGGATTTAATCTAAATATTACTATAAGACAGTGAGTCTTTCTTTGAGTAGTGAGCTCTAGACAGTGTGCTTGAATGCATGTGCATTCCCCATTTATTCTTCTTATTATTTTAATAGAGTATAAACTTGTGGATTAACCTCCACCGTATTTTTTCCCCTAATAGGGTTTCCACACAAAAAAATTGGTGTTATGTGTGTTTTTGATGTGTTGTCGATTTATACTTTCATGGCTATTAATTAGATCTAATAGTAGGGGTTAATAAAGTCAATAAGTTTGAAATTTTGTAACAACTGATTCACCCCCCCTTTCAGTTGTCTGCCCTTGTGTTTCCAACAATTGGTATCAGAGAAAGTTCCTTGAAAGAAGTTTAATAGCTTGAGGTAATCTAGGATAGCAACATATAAGAAGGATAGTCCAATATTTGATGGAACAAAATATTCTCTATAGAAGACTCGAATGGAGTGTCATATGAGATGCATTGGTGAATCTTACTAGAACATTACAAGTAATAGGTATGTTATTCCTTAAAATGGTCCTACTACTACTATTGAGATTAGGGATGTTAAATACAATGTTAGGGATAAGGAAGCATCGTTGAGTGTTTTGACTAATTCTAAGATAACGAAGATTATGGATCTAAAGATTACCTATGAGATCTAAAAAAATTTGGAAACTTTATATGAAGGTGATGCTAATGTGAAGATTGCTAAGCTACAGAGTCTAAAAGGGGAATATGAACTGTTGAAAATGGGTAATGATGAGAATATACTACTTTCATGCAAAGAGTGAATGAACTTGTGTGTGGTGTCAGATGTGTTGGTGGATAGTTGGATGAATCATAGATTGTTGCTAAAGTGATTAGATCCTTTCCTGATGCATAAAAATCAAAGTTGCAGCTATTGAGGATCTCTTAACTATCACAAATGTAACCAAAGATATGTTGATTGGTAAACTTACTGCTTTTGAGTTGAGTGAATTTGGTGATGCCCTTCCTTAGATATAATTTGCATTCAAATCTACTACCTCTAGAAGAGATAAGAAAAGATATGATCCAGGTGAAAGTTCTTCTAGAAAGGTATTCAAGTATGAGGAAGAAATGAGACCAATGGAAGAAGAAGAAAGAGAACTGAACAAGCTTGAAGCACTTATTATCAAAAGAGAAGCCAGAGGAGAAGGTAAGTATAAAGGGAAATTTCCTATTTAATGTTTTTCTTGCAATAAGATAGGTCATTTCAAATCAAGGTGTCTAGAAAGAGTCCCTAATCCAAGATATAACAAGCCTAGATTTCAAAAGAAGTGTTATTATGTTGTTGATGAAGGTGTGACAGATGATGAATCTGATAAAGGGAATGTAAGTGAAGATGATTTTGTGTCTATTTATATCAAGGAAAATAATCCTATGTCTACTAAATCTGCTAGTTGTACAAATGTGGAGAAATCCCTAGCTGCTCAAGTTGAAGAGAATGATGAATGTGTAATTGATAGTGGCTATTCACATCACATGATAGGTGATAAAAGAAAATTTGTGAGCCTAGAAAAGTATGATGGTGGTGTTGTAAGATTTGGTGATAGAAATGGTGGTATAATTTGTGGCAGAGGATGTATTTATTTTTATGGTAAGCATAATACTGATGATGTTCTTTATGTGGAAGGTTTAAAACGTAATATTTTTAAGTGTCAGAAATATGGTTGATAAGGAATACAATCTTGAATTCAAGGATGGAAAGTGTAGAATATTGGAAAGTTCTGGAAATGTGACTACTTTAGGTACAAAAACAAAAGGTAACATTTTTCACCTGAATGTTGCTAGTAAAATTTATTTGATCGCTCAAGTTAATGAAAGTTGGTTGTGGCATAGGATAATGTGTCATGTAAATTTTGACAATATTATCAAGATAAGTTATACGTGGGCAATGAGAGATGTAAACCATATGCAAGGAATGTCAGTTAGGAAAGAAAACTAGAATTTCATTTTAGAGCAAACAACATTGTTCAAATGAATTGTTGGAGCTTGTGCATACTGACTTGTGTGGTCCTGCTAGAATCAGAAGTTTGCAAGGTTATAGGTATTTCATGTTTCTTATTGTTGATTATTCTAGGATGATGTGGGTTACTTTCTTAAGGGAGAAATCTAAAGATCTAGAGAAGTTCAATATTTTCAAGGCTATGGTTGAGATAGAGACGGGTCTGAAGATTAAATGTCTAAGATTGGATAGAGGTGGTGAATTCACTTCCGGTGAGTTTAATTCTTAATGTGAAGTGCATGGGATAAAGAGACAATTATCTGCATTGTGGATCCCTTAGAAAAATGGATTTTTAGAAAGGAAAAATGGGATAGTTCAAGATGCTACTATAACTATGTTGTTGGAAGGAAATGTGTCTCATATCTATTGGAGAGAAGTTGTAAGTGCTGCTATTTATATCCTCAATCGAGTACAAATAAAAGGTGATACTCGTAAGACCTCTTTTGAGCTATGGTTTGGTCATAAGCCTACTATTAGATATTTTAAAATCTTTGGGAGTAAATGCTATATCAGAAGAGACAAAGATATAGGAAATTTTGATGCTAGGAGTGATGAAGGAATCTTTCTTTATTATTCTACTAATAGAAAGGCCTATTGGTGATACAACAAGAAAGTGAAGAAAATGGTTGAAAGTGCAAATGTTAAGGTTGATGAAGGCATTGCTAGACCCTCCAGAACATGTGGATATGATTATGATGATTAGAATGATAGTACAAACAAAGGTCAGACTTCAAATCAAGTTCAGATCATTCTAGTGAATCAATAAGATAAAGAGGAAGGAGAAACTGGTGAAAGTACAAAAGAGAGATCACAAGAGCCCAAAGTTCAAGAACATCCTAAGACTCCAAGGTATGCGAGATTAAATCATTCAAAAAAATATATTATAGGTGATAAGAACAAAGGTGTCCAAACTAGGATAATAATTTCAAGAGAATATTGTTTCATATCAAAGACTCAACCAAGTAATGTAAATGAAGCATGCAAAGATGAACATTGGATTGAAGCAATGAAAGGAGAACTGTAGAAAATTGAGAAGAATAATACATAAAATTCTTGTTCCTAGAACTAAGGACAAATATGTAACTAGAACGAAATGGGCCTTTAGAAACAAATTGAATGAGTAAGGTGAAGTTATCATAAACAAAGCAAGAATGGTATGTAAAAGATATTCTTAGATGGAAGGAATTGACTTTGAAGATAATTTTTCCCCTATTTCTAGAATTGAAGTTGTGAGACTGTTTCTTGCTTACGTTGCTTACAAAAACTACAAGGTTTATCAGATGGATGTCAAGTCACCTTTTCTAATGGTGAATTGGAAGAAGAGGTCTATGTTGAGCAACCTGATGGTTTTCAATTGACTGATCAAGGAGATATGGTGTGTCGATTGAAGAAAGAATTGTATGGACTCAAGCAAGCCCCTAGAGATTGGTATGCCAGATTGAACAAGTATTTGTTGAATCTTGGATTTAACAAAGGTACTACTGATAGTAATTTATATTTCTAGATTAATGATGATAAATATTTGATTGTGGAATTCTTTGTTGATGATATCATTTTTGGAGGAGATGATGGTTTGTGCATGAAGTTTTCTGATGAGATGCAGAATGAGTTTGAGATGTCAATGATTGGAGAGATGAAATTATTTTTGGGATTGAAAATAACTTAGTTAGATAAAGGGATATATATATCTCAGTCCAAGTATGTGAAATAATTGCTAAATAAATTTGGTATGGAAGATTAAAAGATAGTCAGTACACCCATGGTGAACGGATGTAAGTTGACAACAGATGATGATTCTCAAAAGTAAAATCAGACTAGATACAAATCAATGATTGTTGGATTTCTTTATTTGACTCAAACTAGACCTGATATCATCAATGTTGTATGTATTGTTGCAAGATTTCAAGTCAATCCTAAGGAATCTCATGTGACTACTATAAAAAGAATTTTTAGATACTTGAAGGGAACAGTTGATTTTGGCCTATGGTATCCTAAAGATGATGATCTTAATTTGAGTGCCTTTACTGATGTTGATTGGGCAGGAGATGTGAATGACTAGAAAATTACTATTGGTGGTGCATTTTTCTTGGGAAAGAAGTTGATTTCATGGTTAAGTAAAAATCAGAATGCCATTTCTTTGTCTACTACAGAGGTAGAATACATTTTTGTTGCTAAAAATTATACTCAAGTATTATGGATGAAGCAAATATTGAAATATATCAAAGTTATGTATGATGAGCCTATTGTTATATTTTATGATAATTCAAGTGCAATTAACATTTCTAAGAATCCAGTGTTGCATTCAAAGACCAAGCATATATCTATCAAGTTTCACTTTTTGAGAAAGAAGGTGAGTGAAAAGGAAGTCAGATTGGAGTATGTGTCTACTAAGGAACAGATTGCAGAAATATTTACCAATCCATTGCCTAAGGATACTTTTGAGTATCTTAGAAGGAACTTAGGGGTGATTACCCCTCCTAATCAGAACTAAGATGTATTTTCTTGCATCATTCTGTGTATCTCATAGTCATATCTTAATTTAGATTGATGTTGTGGTGGCTACTACTCAAGGGGAGTAGTCAGATGATTCAATTATATGGTTCAGAGCTTGTGTGTACCTTTTCCATTAATGTCAAAGGGGGAGAAGAGCAATGTGAAAAACAAGGAATTATTTGAGGAGAAAAGAGTCAGAACCTAAGAGGGAGTAAGTGTTGAAGTTAGTTGCGTTGATGGTGTTTTTCACATCATGTGTTACCATCAATTCCAAAGAGGGAGATTGTTGAATGTTTTGGTTGTGTTGTTGATATGTGGTTGTCATTGATGTAAACACTATTAGCATTAATATTTTTAAGACTGTATATGCCAAAGATATTGAGTAAATTGTAATAAAATAAGTTGTAGGTTGTTTGTGAAGCAGTGAAGATCAGTATGATGGAAATTTTAGTATGTTGTTGGTAAGAAGTTTCGAATTAAAGGGTTTTTTTTCTAGTCTATCTAGTTTATCCACTGAAAGTTTCAGAGGTGCACATGAATATTTGAGCAAGTTATGATTTTTTGTGTTCCGACAATTATTTTGTTATTGAAGTTGGTATTCCTAGAAGAAGATAATATGATTCTAGTAATCTGAGTTTTTGTGTATGCTCATGTGGTGTTTGTGGATATTTCTAGATTGTTCTCTATCTGTGTTGCACATCTGCATTGATCTTTGTACTCACAATTGATGATTCTCTCTTGCACGTTCATGTTTTTCATGTTCATGGCTGACAGGGTGATTGTAGCATGTTGTGGATCTTTGAGGAAAAATATTTGAAGGTGTTTTTTGTTCGAGGACAGTTTTTTGGGTCTCTACTATTTTGTGGCCGACCTTGGTAGATTTGCATTAATAATATTTATTGTTTTGGGCCGATAGTTTGTATTCATCTTATTATTTTTGTTCAAGCCGACTTGTAGTGATGTAATTCCTTGTTGCATATATATAAATAAGCAATTGTTTCTTAATTTGAATGAGAGTGTGTGTGAGCGATAAAGTGTGTATGTGTGAATAATGTTCTAAATCTTTTGAAGGCAAAGCAGAGTGTGAATAAAAGTGAAGAAGAGTGAAGAAGTGTTCATGTGCTTAACTGGAACTGTAATTAGGCATTAGCATATGCTACTTTCTCAGTTCAAGATCTTCAAATGGATTTAATCTGAATATTATTGTAAGATAGTGAGTTTTCCTTTGAGAAGTGAGCTCTAGGCAGTGTGCCTGAATGTATGTGCATTCCCCATTTATTCTTCTTATACTTTTAACAAAGTATAAACTTGTGGATTAACCTCCACCATGTTTTTTTCCCCTAACAGGATTTTCATTCAAAAATCTTAGTGTTATGTGTTTTTTTTATGTGTTGTTGATTTATGCTTTCATGGTTATTAATTATATCTAAGAATAGGGGTTAATAAAGTTAATAAGTTTGAAATTTTGTAACAATTGATTCACCCCCCTCTTAGTTGTCTGCCCTTGTGTTGCCAACACCCTAATCATTAACCAATCCATCTTGGCCCTTGATTTCTCTCATAGAATTTCTATTAATAAGAGGTCTCTCATCCCATTTGTATCAATCTCCCATATTCATGCCCTTATGATGTTGAATTTTCTATCTACTTCTCTCATTTTCTATATACTTCTTCCATAGCTTAGTTAATCTTCCATCATCATATCATTATCATCCTAATCCTATCATCATGCTACTAGAATCATGAGAAACCACATCTAATCTATCAATCTATCAACATATTACACTTGATCATTTTGAGTTTTGCATGCATTTGGTTTGATCTAGGCTAGTTTTAATGCATATTTTAGTTATTGTCATTTGCATGTAATACATTTTGGTGAACCTGACATGAATATTTTTTTCTAACGCTTATCCTTGTGAGTTTTGTTGAGTTTGATCTTGTAGGTGAAGGCCTTTCTAAGAGGGTCTTGGAGGTCATTTTTTATAGAAGTCTTGAATCACAAAAATAACTACACAATTGTGCTCAAGAGGGTTGAGAGACAAATTTTGATATAAAATTTCCTATATTTTCCTTACTCTCAATTTTTTGAAATTTTTTTTTACCCCTCAAAGCATGTCATATAAAAATCCATACAAGCATACAAAAAATTGTATTGTAGTATGATCGGTAGTTTTTTTTAGCACTTATCTTTAATTTTGCAAATTTAGACATATGCTCAATGAAAATACACATCTAAGGTTTCATAGAAGACGTATACATAGATCACTAAGGTATTTTATTATGGATATATGTACATGATCCACCATATTTAGGTAGATATACACAAAATCATGCCTATCATAGGTATATATATTCATAAAATATCTACCATTATTAGGGTTTTAATACATATATACTTCAACATATGCACATAAAATATTTGAAGCTTATATTTCTTTATGTTGTGTATATTTGTTGATTTTTGTTGTATATATTTTGTATACCTCCTGTATGTTGGGGTTTTTTTGGATGTATACAATTGTGTATACATTGTGATTATACACCCACAACATATATGCAAGGTTTCAGTCTCTTAAAACCTACATTATCATTTAAACATGTGTTTTAAATTGCACATGAAGTCCAAGTTTGTTGCGTAAAGCTCGCATACCTTTTAGGCTTTAATTTTTTTGTTTTTACTTTTCCTCTAATTCATCAACATATGCTTTTTGGTTAAAGATTAACTTTATTTATTTTTATTTGTTTTTTATTAATTTTAATTTTATTAATATATATATATATATATAATTTTATTTTATTTTTTAAAAAAAATTGCAGTCCTTTAGCCCCTGGTCATATGGGAGACCAAGGGCTCCACTAAATAGGCACCCAACACCTTCCAACCAGCCCCGATCACATGGGGGTCGAATTTTAGTGCTTGGGGGCTTAATTTAGAACCCCCCCTCTTTCTATGCAAGCCTTAAAAGAACAGTTTTACGAAAACGGGCATAAATTTTGCATACCAAATCAAATTTTTTAAATTCAAAAGACATTGGAAAGCTGATTTGAAGCTCTTTTCTAAGTTGAAAGTTGATTTTTCATATTATTCTCTGAAATCAAGTGTACTCATTCAAATTAAACCCTTCTTTTAAATCTTTAAATGCTCATAACTTCTTCATACAAAATCATTTTTCAGCAAAAAATAATAATTTATCAAAAAATAAGGAATCCATTAGTACGTTCATTTTCGCTTTAGATTTATTTTGGAATATTTTCCTCACACTTCAAATTGGGCTTAAAATTTACCTTTCACATTTCGATTCGGGCTTTACAATAAAAAAAAGTGTCTTTTAATCTTCAAGACTCACTTACATATGCTCTCCTCTTGCACCCTAGTGTGATATTGAAAATAAAAAATAAGTGATCTTTTTTTTTTTAGGAGGCATGTCTAGGTATTTCATCACCCTAGGGTATGACCTCAACTCTCATGTTCTGATAAAGTATAAAGAGTGGGAGGTGAATCAAAAGACACCTCTCCTGGAAGTAAAATATTGTCAATTTGGGTTAAGCCTCTAAGAATTTTATACCTTAAATAAGTGAAGGTGGAGAGTGGGTAACCCTATCCTCTTGAGTTTTTGGAATTATTTTCTTTCATCTACGGATTAGGAATCATCTACCCTTGTGTTATATGGATGATACCCCTAGTTGAGCTTATAAGGCCTAGTTGAAACTTTTTGGCCATCTTTTCTTGTGGTTTATTGTTCCTACAAGGATTGATAATCCCACTTGAGTTACATTTGTTCATGTGTCTTATGTGCTTGAATTTTTAGATCACCTTCCCCACTTGAAACCAAAGGGGTACATTTATCCAAATTGAGCCATAGGATTTTGTCTTTTTTGCATTATTCCTTATGCATTTTCATTCGTAATCATAAAATTCAAAAAAAAAACTCAAAAATCCAAAAAGATAAAAAAATAAATCAAAACACCCCCAAAAAAACCCAAAATCCAAACATATATTTTATCTTTTCTTTCTTAAATATAAGTTTCCTCCAAGTCAAGCTCCAAGTCAATCTTTCCACATCATCTTCAAGTCAAACTTACATCTTCACTACCCCATCCTAGTCATCACTTCTCATCCTATTCATTCATTTTCATCTTAATCACCCCATCCTAATCATCCATAATCATTCTAATTATCCCCCTTCTCATCCTAATCATCCCCTCTCATCCTAATTCACACCCCAAATCCCCATCTCCAACTCCTTTTCAAGATCCTCATCATCATTCTCAATTTACCAATCCATTGAAGCCTCCACTTCTTATTCCACTTTTTCATCTTCCACATCCTTACAATCCACATCACCCCAATATTAAAAATCCAATTCATCCCATATCTCTCATGATTGCCTCCAAGGACTATTAGTAAAGGTGGCTAAATCCCCATACAAAAATAAAGTTTTGTAATCTCCTTATGTCATGCATCCACCTCCATCTCATCTCAATGTAGATAAACCCCAATCCCCCAAACCTCATGAATCTCATATCCCTCCATCCACACAATTAGAATAGTCCTCACTCCCTTAGTCCAAAGCATGCTAGCATGGATTCCCCTCCATATCAAGATTTAAACATCAATTCCACCCCATCAAATGATCCCCTTCCATATCATAATCTCCTCCCTTTAACTTCATCTCATGATACCTCTCTAAATCAATATCAAAGTGCACCTTCCACCCCATCCAATTATCCTCTCCCCTCTCATGATCAATATTTACCCTCCATCATATTCAATTATCTATTTACATCTCAAGAGAAAGATATCCCCCCTCATGATGTCCTTCCAAAGAAAGATTAAATTATCCCTTCCATACCATATCCCAATACCCCTCCATGTCAAGATGAAATTTTCCTTCCCTCTCCATCTCATGATTCCAATCCTCCACACAATACCATCACCCCTATCCAAGCTACCCATGAACCCCACACCTATCAAATGGGTTCTTCCACCTTCATCAAATTTGGTTTCCTCCAAGAACCTATCATCCCTTCCATGTCATATCCCCCTCAGAATTTACTCATTTCTTGTTTCCAAAACAAAAATTATCCCATTGGAAAAAGGATTTATCAAAAATTTCACTATCAAGGAAAATGGTTAGGCCTCCTTGAGTAAGACATACTAGAACCCATCCATATCAAAGAAAATCCAAATTTTCATAAAATTGATTATCAATCTCAAGATGTTGGTACCCCTCCCAAAACCCACATACATCCACTTAAGTCCAAGTATTCATATCCTCCATCCTACAAATCCATCTTGGGTCCTTCTATCCCTCCATCCACTATCCACATCCCCACTATCTCAAAAGTCTTTCATACTATCATAAATCGAGATCAACTAAGGCACACATCATTGAATCCCTTTCAACATCCTACCTACATAAAACCATCCATAAGACCTCAATATCATCCTCTATATCCCCATTTCCCATTTATCTTGTAAATTTGGATGCCAAATCTAAAATGCATAAATACAAAAATCCAAAGATCACCATGTCCCATCAAAAAGACATGCAAGCACAAAGAAAAATTTGATCCAAAATAAAAATGTTAAATCCAAAATGCCACAAAGGCCCATCAAGAAAAAATCAAAGTCAAAAACCATGTGGATCCCAAAACAACTCATAAAAGCAATGCATATCAAATTACAATCCAAATTAACATCCAAATTTGCTAATCTAATAGCTTCATCAACTCTTAAGTCCTCCAATCCTCCATATCATAATCCTTCATCTTCCAAATCTATTTTGGGCCCTTCTGTCCAAAAATCCACTATCCTAATTCATCCATTATCTCCTCCAACCATTTTGGGCCTCTATATTCCAAAATCCATACATCCATCTAGTTTAAAATCCACTCCTCCACAACTCACCACCCTTCAAGGTGTATCAAAATGTTGGTCTTGACAACATTTCCATCCACTCATCCAATAATCTTCCAAAACCCCATCCATTATCCAAAATCTAGTATTCATCATTTCATCCCCTATCACTCATTTATGTTGGATATTTTGGTCAAGTTGTTGATATGTGGTTTCCATTGATGTCAAAACTATTAGCATTAGTGTCTTTAAGACTGTATATGTCGAGGATATTGAGAAAATTATAATAAAATATGTCACTAGTTGTTTATGAATCAGTATGGTAGAAATTTTAGTATGTTGATAACTAGATTTTGTGGATTAAAGTGTTTATTTTCAAGCCTATCTACTTTCTACTCTGAAAGTTTCAAAGGTGTGCATGAAGATTTGAGGAAGTTATAAGTTTCTATGTTTTGACAGTAATTCTATTACTACAAATGGTGTTCATGGAAGAAGATAATGTGATTCTAGTAATTTGAGTTTTTGTGTATGTTCCTATGGTGTTCATGGAAATTTCTAGATCATGTTCTATCTGTGTTTCACGTCTGCATTGATCATTGTGCTCGCGATCCAAGATTTTCTCTTGCATGTTCATGGACAACAAGGTGTTTGAAGCGTGCTGTGGATATTCGAGGAAGAATCTTTGAAGGTGTTTTGTGTTCAAGAATATTTTTTTGGGTCTCTACTATGTTGTGGTTGACCTTAGTTTATGTGCATTGATAATCTTTATTTTTTTGGGCCAACAATTTGCATTCATTCTATTATTTTGTTGAAGTCAACATAAAGCAATGTAATTTCTTGTTGCAGATATATATAAGTGATTGTTTCTTCATTTGAGATATGTATGTGAAGTGTGTGTAATACGAAGTATGTGAGTGTTATGTGTGAAAAAGGTTCAGATCATTTGAAGAAAATGCATAGTGTGAAGAAGAGTGAAAGATAGTGAAGAAGTGTTCATGTGCTTAACTAGAACTGTACTCAAGCATTAGCAGATGCTACTTTCTCAATTCAAATTCTTTAGATGGATTTAATTTGAATATTTTTGTAAGACAGTGAATCTTCCTTTGAGCAATGAGATCTAGGGATTGTGCCTAAATGCATGTACATTCCTCTTATATTCTTCTTATACTTTTAATAAGGTATAACTTGTGGATTAACCTCCACCGTGGTTTTTCCCCTAACAGGGTTTTCACGTAAAAAATCTTGGTTTTGTGTGTGTTTTTAATGTGTTGTTGATTCATGCTTTCACTTTTATTAATCAGGTCTGAGATTAAAGGTTAATAAGTTAAATAAGTTTGAAACTCTATGACAATTGATTCACCCCCCCCCCACCTCTCAGTTGTCTTCCCTTGTGTTTCCAACAATTGGTATTAGAGTAGGTTCCTTGGAAGAAGTTTAACAACTTGAGGTGATCCGGGATGGCGACATACAAGAAGGATAGTTTGCTCAAGATTTGATGGAACAAATTATTCTCTATGGAATAATCGAATGGAGTTTCATATGAGATGTATTGGTGAATCCTACTGGAATATTACATGCAATAGGTATGTTATCCCTCCAAGTGGTCCTACTACTACTGCTAAGATTAGGGATGTTGAATATAACATGAGGGCTAAGGAAGCATTGTTGAGTGCTTTGACTGATTCTAAGTTGACAAATGTTATGGATCTGAGAACTACTTATGAGATCTAGAAAAAGTTGGAAACTTTATATGAAGGTGATGCTAATGTGAAGATGGCCAAGCTATAGTTTCTAAAAGGAAAATATGAACTGTAGAAAATGGGAAATGATGATAATATTGTTACTTTCGTGCAAAGAGTGAATGAACTTGTGTGTGGTATCAGATGTGCTAGTGGACATGTGGATGAATCAAATATTGTTGCTAAAGTGCTTAGATCTTGCCTGATGCACACAAAATTAAAGTTGCAGCCATTGAGGAGCTCTGAACTGTGACAAATATAACCAGAGGTATGGTGGTTGGTAAAATTACTACTATTGAGTTGAGTGAATTTGATGATGCCCTTCCTAAGATAGAATTTGCATTTAAAGCTACTACTTCTAGGAGAGACAAGCAGAGATATGGATCCATGTGAAATATCTTCTAGAAAGGTATTCAGATATGAGGAAGAAATGAGATAGATTGAAGAAGAAGAAGAAAGAGAACTGAATGATCTTGAAGCACTTATTGTCAAAAGGGAAACTAGATGAGAAGGTAAGTATAAAGTAATTTTTCCTATTAAATGTTTTTCTTGCAACAAGATAGGTCATTTTGCATCAAGGTGTCTTGAAAGAGTTCCTAAGCCAAGACCTTACAAGCCTAAATTTCAAAAGAAGTGTTATTATTTTGTTGATGAAGGTGTGAGAGATGATGAATCTAACAAAGAGAATGGAAGTGAAGATGAGTTTGTATTTATTGCTACCAAGGAAAATAATACTATGTCTATTGAATCTGCTAGTTGTAAAAAAGTGGAGAAAGCTCTAGCTGCTCGAGTTGAAGAAAAATATGAATGGGTTATTGAAAATGGTTGTTCACATCACATGACAGGTGATAAGAGTAAATTTGTAATCCTAGAGAAGTATGATGGTGGTGTTGTAATATTTGGTGATAACAACGGTGGTATAATTCATGGTAGAGGATGCATTTATTTTGGTGGTAAGAATAATATGAATGATGTTCTTTATGTTGAAGGTTTGAAGCATAATATTTTGAGTGTTGGACAGATGGTTGATAAGGGATATAATCTTCAATTCAAAAATGGAAAATGTAGCATACTATGAAGTTCTGGAAATGTGATTTCTCCAGGTAATAAAACAAAAGGTAACATCTTTCATTTGAATGTTGATAGTAAAATTTGTCTAGTTGCTCAAGTTTATAAAAGTTGGTTGTGGCATAGAAGAATGTGTCATGTAAAATTTGGAAATATTATCAATATAACTTCATCATAGGTTGTAAGAGATCTTCCTACATTGGTGAAGCCTACTAATATTATATGCAAGGAATGTCAGTTAGGAAAACAAAATAGAATTTCATTTTGGAGAAAACAACATTGTTCAAATGAATTATTGAAGCTTGTGCATACTGACTTGTGTGGTCCTACTAGAATCATAAGTCTACAAGGTTATAGATACTTCATGTTGCTTATTGATGATTACTCTAGGATTATGTGGGTTACTTTCTTAAGGGAGAAATCTGAAGCTCTAGAAAAGTTTAATATCTTTAAGGCTATGGTTGAGACAGAGACAGGTCTAAAGATTAAGTGCCTGAGATCATATAGAGGTGGTGAATTTACTCCTAATGAGTTTAATTCTTAATGTGAAGAGCATGGGATAAAGAGACAATTATCTAGATCATGGACCCCTCAATAGAATGGAGTTGTGGAAAGGAATAACATGATAGTTCAAGATGCTACTAGAACTATGTTGTTGGAAGGAAATGTCCTTATATCCATTGGAGATAAGTTGTGAGTACTACTATTTATATCCTTAAACGGGTACAAATCAAAGGTAATACTGGTTTTTTCATAAGCCTATTGTTAGATATTTCAAAATATTTGGGAGTAAATGCTATATTAGGAGAGATGAAGATATAGGAAAGTTGGATGCTAGAAGTGATGAAGGAATATTTCCTAGTTATTCTACTAAGAGTAAGGCCTACCGGTGATACAACAAGAGATTGAAGAAAATGGTTGAAAGTGAAAATTTTAAGGTTGATGAAGAAATTGCTAGACCCTCCAGAACCTATGGATATGACTCTAATGATCAAAATGTCAGTACAAAAAAGATTAAGACTTCAAATCAAGTTCATATCGTTATGGTGAATCAAGAAGATCAAGAAGAAGGAGAGACTAGTAAAAGTACAAAAGAGAGACCACAAGAGCTTGAAAATTCAAGAATACTCTAAGACTCCAAGGTATGTGAGATTAAATCATTCAGAAAATCAGACTATAGGAGATAAGAACAAAGGTGTCCAGACTACGAGAAGAATTGCAAAAGAATACTATTTAATTTCAAAGGTTTAGCCAAGTAATTTCAATGAAGCATGCAAATATGAACATTGGATTGCAGCAATGAAATAAGAAGTACAACAAATTGAGAAGAACAATACATGGATTTGTGTTCCTAGACCTAAAGACAAAAAAGTAATTAGAACTAAATGGGTCTTTAGAAACAAATTGAATGAGCAAGGTGAATTTATCATAAACAAAGAAAGACTAGTATGCAAAGGATACTTTGAGATGGAAGGAATTGAATTTGAAGAAACTTTTGCTCCTTCTGCTAGAATTGAAGTTGTGAGATTATTTCTTGCTTATGTTGCTTACAAAAACTACAAAGTTTATCAAATGGATGTCAAGTCAGCATTTCTAAACGGTGAATTAGAGGAAGAGGTGTATATTGAGCAACCTGATGAATTTCAATTGACTAATCAAGGAGATATGGTTTATCAGTTGAAGAAAGCATTGTATGGACTCAAACAAGCCCCTAGAGCTTGGTATGCCAAATTGAATAAGTACTTGTTAAAGCTTGGATTTAACAAAGGTACTGTTGATAGTAATCTATATTTCAATATTGATGATGATAAATATTTTTTTGTGGAACTCTTTGTTGATGATATCATTTTTGGAGGATATGATGGTTTGTGCATGAAGTTTTCTAATGAGATGCATAATGAGTTTGAGATTTCAATGATTGGAGAGTTGAAATTATTTTTTGGATTGAAAATTACTCAGATAGATGAAGGGATCTTTATATCTCAGTCCAAGTATGTGAGAGAACTACTAAAGAAGTTTGGTAAGGAAGATTCAAAACTAGTTGGTACACCCATGGTGACCAGATGTAAGTTGACCTATAGATCAATGATTAGTGGATTTTTTTATTTAAATCAAACTAGACCTTATATCATGAATTGTGTATGCATTGTTGCTAGATTTCAAGCTGATCCTAAGGAGTCTCATGTGACTTCTATGAAGAGAATTTTTAGATACTTGAAGAGAATAGTTGATTTTGGCCTATGGTATCCAAAATATGATGATCTTACTTTAAGTGCCTTTACTGATGTTGATTGGGCAGGAGATGTGAATGATAGGAAAAGTACTAGTGGTGGCGCATTTTTCTTGGGAAAGAAGTTGATTTCATGGTTAAGAAAAAAGAAGAATGTTGTTTCATTGTCTACTACAGAGGAAAAATATATTGTTGTTGCTAAAAATTGTACTCAAGTATTATGGATGAAGTAGACGTTGAAATATATCAAAGTTATGCATGATGAACCTATTGCCATATTCTTTGATAACTCAAGTTCTATAAACATTTCTAATAATCCAGTGTTGCATTCAAATACCAAGCATATATCTATCAAGTACCACTTTTTGAGAGATAAGGTGAGTGATAAGGAAGTCAGACTAGAGTATGTCCCTACTAAGGAACAAATTGTAGACATCTTTACTAAGCCTTTTCCCAAGGATAATTTTGAGTATCTCAGAGAGAATTTAGTGGTGATTACCCCTTCTAATTAGAACTAAGATGCATAGTCTGTGCATTCATAGTCATATCCTGATTTGGATTGATGTTGTGGTGGTTGCTACTCAGGGGGAGTATTCAAATGATTTAGATATGTGGTTCAAAGCTTGTGTACCTTTTCCATTGATGTCAAAGGGGGAGAAAAGTAATGTGAAAAACTATGGAAGAGCCAAAAGAAAGGGCGAGAAGAACAGTGTGAACTAAGGGAGAGAAGAGAAATGTGTTGGAGTGAAAATACACTGAGAGGGGGGGTGAATCAGTTTTTATAACTTCTTTAACAATTTAACTGAAACTGAAAAGAACCATACTTATGCTCGCATTTATCAATGATAGAATCATTCATGTATATGAATGCAATCATATATAAATTTAAATGAGAGTAGTGTAGCATTGCATTTTAAAGCAGTAAAGCACATAAAAAAATGAATAATAGAGACACAAGGAGAAACAAGATATGTCGAGTGGAAAACCCTCTTGGGGTAGAAAAACAACTCTTGAACCTACTACCTTTTTCAAGCTTTCATTTCAATAAATATTTTGACAAAGCCTCAATGGCTGATTTCGAAGCACCGACTCAAGGATCACCAACCCCTCTGTTTAGAGACACAAATCTCAAAGAGCACCAGCCCCTTTTATGTTTTTCAATAGAACATACAATGATACAGAGGATCTCTCTGTTTCTCTGATTTATGAGCACCGACTCAAGGAGCACCAACCCCTCTGTTTAGAGACACCAATCCCAAGGAGCACCAGCCCTTTTTTTTTTCAATAGAACATACAATGATATAGAGGATCTCTTTGTTTCTTTAATTTCTGTCAAGTGCCACTTGATAGACAATGCATAGAATTCTCAAGAGTCAAGAATGACTCTTCAAAGTTCCATTCATTATCAAGCCTTAAGACAGCTTAAGGAAAATCTAGTTACAATATCAATACAACTTCTCATCAAACTATATTACAACATGGTATGATATTTTCCTTTTTGTCACACTCTTAATTTCAATCTTTCATGATACAAAAAAGACAAAAAAGACAACACACTATGTTTTTCAAAGAAAAAAAATCAGCCTCAACAAATGAATACCCTTTCTCCTCTCTTTTTATAACTGCCCTTTTTTATTTTTCTAGTTTCATCAGAGATGATTAAACCCTAATCTCTATGTTTTCCTCATTTTTACATTTTTACCATTACATCTCATATAGGGTTACAACAGTTGCCTGAATTTCACTTTCCAAGAATTATTCAAAAATTATTATCAAGTTACCATGCTAATGTCGAGAAACAATGATAGATGTTACCATGATCATATGGGAAGAAACAATCTAAATAAGGTCTCCTTATATGAGTACTCAAGCATTGTGCACATATAGAAGGTAGACTAAAACCTGTTCTGACAAACAGCTTGCACAAAAAAAAATGCTTTGACCAAACAACATCAAGGTATGCATGATTTTTTCAAATAATGACCACTAAAAAACTGTTGCATAAAGAAGTAACTGAAAGAACAAAGTTTCCATATCTGAGATCATGCATTTCAAATCTAATCATGATAGGAATAGACATTTTCCACTTTTCTCTTTGCATAGAAAAATTTACTCAAAATAAACTTGACTGTAAGAGTAACTGTTCTACAAAGATAAATAAATGAGTGCCTATGAAGACCAAAAAAAAAAAATTCCCATGAGAGATTTACCAGTTCTGCAAAGAAAGAAACGGCCACAATACCTTCCAATCTCACCCCATCACTAGTCAATGGGATGCTGACACACAAAAATGTTCATAGTAATGGTCTTCTCACATTCATTGTCCAAGATCAGAACACCAGAGAGAACAATGAAACAACCAAAGGAATGATTCCATGGTGGCAGCCAGAATAGGAGTCCAAACCCTTCAAGCAACAGAAATAAAGTTTTGACCTAAACTTCCATAAACAACCACATCGAAATCCTTTGTAAAATATGATAGCCATTTCGAGTCCGAGAGGACAAAAATTAATAAATCAAAACCGCATAATACACTTTGAAATCCGTAAAAAGATCAATGACATGCATTCTGACAGGAATTATTTGACATTTTTTCCCTTACCACATAGTCGCGGTCTTCCTTCGAACAACCTGCGGTACAGCGGAAGCTCCTTGTAAACCGCTAATAGTTTCCATCGTGCTACCTCGGTTAAGCTTCTAGCAATCTACAGTATAGAGGTAGCACCTTTCAAACTGCTAACATTTTCCATCGCATTACCTCGGTTAAGCTTCAGACTGCTCGCAACATAGCGGTAGCCATTTTGTATGCCGCTATTCGTTTCCACCGCATTACCACGGTTAACTTCCTAGCAGCTCACGGTGTAGCAGTACCTTTTTACTTTTCGTTGACTGTTTACCCGCACTACCATAGTTTCACTTTTGACATCCCATGATGTAGCGGTAGCAGTTTGCATGTCATTGGTGGTTTCCACCGCACTACCGTGATCACTGACTTAACTGTCAGTGGTACTGTGGTAAGACATTTTTAAGCGTGGTCTTACCAAAGTTAAGCATGCCAATGGGCATAAAATCAAATTGATAGTCATTAGAAACAAATTTCCATCACATTTGAAGTCCAATTCAATAATATGATCAAAGGTATCCAAAAACATGAAGACTGACATCATATAAAATCCATAAATCCATAAACACAGTACTTATCATAACTTATAGAATTCCAAACAACTGAATACTGAGAGCTTCAAGAACATGTTTCAATTTCAAATTACTTGTTACAGATCAAGCCATGATTTTTCAACCTGAACAGTGGAACATAGAAACTATATCTGGAATGCCTCAGCTTAGATCTGCACATGGAATCAAGTTATCAATACCACAATTTATAATATAATCAATGAATTAAATGTGCTAGTCATATAAGCATATCAACCCACTAGGATTCTATAGTATCATAAATTGACATCAACGAAAAAATAGCACAAGAGGGATTCAACAAACTCCCCCTTTGTCATTGATGGCAAAAACTTAGCCACCGAAAAAATGAACTGTAACCAAAAGCTCATAATTCACCCCCTTTTTGACACAAGGATAAAGGGAGACCAACAAAGATGAACCAAAACCAACTATGAATTTCCAACAAATTGTAGATGTAACCTTTAAGCAGCGAGTATGAGTTGTAGGAAGAGTGAACCAGCTCCCCCTATCACCAAGATAAATTGATTAAGATAACAGAGATTGAGAGACAACTCCCAATCTAGATCAAAGTCTTTCAAAAGTGTCTTTAGCCTATGGTTTTGTAATTATGTCAGCAACTTGTGCTTGTGTATGAACATATTGCACAGATACCTTATTAGCAAGCACCTTCTTGTGAAGAAAATGAAAATTAATAGCAATGTGTTTGGTGTGAGAGTGCATTATAAGATTTTTGGAGATATTGATTGCACTGGTATTATCACACAAAATAGAAATAGGTTTAGGGATTTCAATACCCATGTTAGATAATTTCTATCACATCCAGATTACCTGAGTACAGCAAGAAGTGGCAGCTATATATTTTTCTTCAGCAGTAGGGAGTGAAAGAGATTCTTTCTTTTTGTTGTGCCAAGCCACTAAACGATCACCAAGAAAGAAAGCACCACCATTGGTACTTTTCCTATCATCTAGACAACCTGCCCAGTCAGAATCAGTATATGCTACTAAAGAGAAATCATTGCTTCTGGGATACCAGAGCCCATAATCAATTGTGCCTTGTACATATTTAAGAATACTTCTCACAGTATTGATGTGAGATTCCTTAGGAGATGCCTGAAATCGAGAAACCATGCAAACAACTTGCATTATATCAAGGCTTGAGGTTGTTAGATATAATAGGCTACCTATCATTGACCTATAGTTAGTTGGGTTGACAATAGGAGAATCATCAACCTTGCTAAGTTTACAGCCAATGGCCATTGGAGTGCTTACAAGATGGATTTTATCCATTTGAAACCTTTTTAACATTTATTTTGCATAGCTTGCTTGAATAAAAACATGCTAGATTCAAGTTGTGAAATCTGAAGACCTAAGAAGAATGACAGTTCTCCCAACATAGACATTTTTAATTCAGATTCAATGATTTGTGAGAATTTTTTACTCAAGGCAATATTGTTGCACCCAAAAATGGTGTCATCAACATAAATCTCAACAACAAGTATATCAGATCCTTCAATTTTAACACACATAAGGTTTAACATACTAAAGGTTTAAATTGAAGGATCTGATATGCTTGTTGATGAAATTTATGTTGATGACACCATTTTTGGTTGCAACAATATTGCCTTGAGTGAAAAATTCTCACAAATCATGGAATCTGAATTCAAAATGTCTATGTTGGAATTTGAATTCCTCAACTGGTAGCTACTCCTCCTCTAGTGAAACCTTTTGACAGTAAGTGGCTGTCCAATCTAGAGTACCAAGCTCTAGGAGCTTGTTTTAGGCCATATAGAGCCTTTTTCAGCCTGTAGACATGATTGGGTTTGTTTTTACATATAAACCCTTCAAGTTGTTCTATGTAAACTTCTTCTTCTAAGTATCCATTTAAAAAGGAAGTTTTTACATCCATTTGATATATAGTAAAAATTTTGAAAATAGAATATGCTAAGAAAATTCTAATTGATTCAAGTCTAGCAACTGGTGCAAAGGTTTCACCAAAATCGATACCTTCTTGCTGAGCATATCCTTTGCAGACATATCTCACCTTGTTGCGAACAACATGACCATTTTCATCATGTTTGTTTCTAAAAATCCACTTTCCTCCTATGAATTTTTTGTCATCTAGTCTTGGGACTAGACCCCAAGTCTGATTTTTTTCAATTTGATCAATTTCTTCCTTCATTGCATTAAGCCAACACTCATCAGTTAGAGCTTCATCAAAACTTTTTGGCTCAAACTGAGTGATTAAAAAAAAATCGGTGAGCTCAACTATGTGAGCTTTTTCATCATAGTTAACTATTCTTTTCCTTGTTTGAATTCCTGCTGATTTATCTCCTATAATCAGATCTTTAGGATGGTTTTTAGCAAGAGATTTTGAAGGAGTTTTGGTTTCACATTTTTCTGAGCTGATTTCAGCATCTTCAGAATTTGCTTCAACAATTTTAGGACTTGTCAATTTTGTTTCAAGCTTTGCAATTTAAAAGCCTTCAGAAATTATATCAAGTTCAAATTCGTCCTCTTCATCATCCTGCATAGGTTTGGCATCTAAAAGCATATTTTCATCAAATTTGACATTCACAGATTCAACAATTTTGTTCAACCTATTGTTAAAGCATTTAAAGGCTTTGTTGTGAGTAGAGTATCCTAAGAAAATACCTTCATCTGATTTAGATTGAAAACTGCCTAAGTTTTCATCATCTCTCTTGATGAAACACTTGCAACCAAAAATTCTAAAATATTTAATTGAGGCAGATTTACCATACCACAGTTCATATCGAGTGAAATTTGATTTCACTATAATCTGCACTCTATTCAAAATGTAGACAGTTGTATGAACAACTTCTTTCCAGTACATGTTTGGCAGATTTTCTTCATGCAGCATAGTTATTGCCATCTCTTTTACAGCCCTATTCTTTCTCTCAACAACCTCGTTCTATGGGGGTGTTCTAGCACCAACATACTATCTCTTTATGCCATGTTTGTCACAATATTCTATGAATTCTTGTGAAGTGAATACACCACCTTTGTCAGATCGTAAACATTTCAATTTTAAATTTGACTCTCTTTCTACCAGTTTTCTTAAAAACTTTAAAACTTTCAAAAGCTTCTGATTTATTCTTGAGAAAGGTAACCCATACCATACGAGAGTAGTCATCAATAAACAACATGAAATATTTTTGACCATTGATGGACTTAGTCCTTGTAGGACCACATAAGTCAGCATGAACAATTTGCAAAGGTTTAGTAGAGGAGTGTTCCTTGGATTTGAAGCTTACCTTAGTTTGTTTCCCTTTGAGACACTCTTTACAAACAAAATTATTAAGCTTTCTAAGAATAGGCGGACCTCTTACATTCTAATTTTTTCTAATTCTAACCATATTGTCAAAGTTAATATGACCTAGTCTCTTGTGCCATAGCCAACTTTCTTCAACATGACTCATTAAGAATATACCTTGATTGTTTTCATGTTCACAGGTGTCAAGCAAGTTGTAGACATTTCCCTTGGTCCTTCTTCCAACAACAATAGCTTTCCTAGATTGGTTTTTAATTTCACATCCCTTTGAAGTGAACAAGACTTGATAGCCACTGAAAAATTTGATTGACACTCAAAAGGTTATGTTTTAATCCTTCTACATAGTACACATTGTAGATAGGAGTGTCTTTATTCAAAAAAAGTGAACCTCTACCTTTGAATTGAATTTCTAAGTTGTCTCCAAACTTCAAAAATCTTCCTACATAGTCTTCAAGATTGGTGAATTTTTCTTTGTCACCAGTCATGTGGTTTGAACAACCACTGTCTAGGACCCATAAGTCTTTTTTCTTGGTGTGGAAAGAAGTTTGAACAAGCATAGTCTGTTCAATGTTGTTAACAATTTTGGGTTTCCAATCTTTGATAGTTTTTTGTTGTTTATTATGTTGATCAGCATTGCATTGCTTAGCAGAATGACCCAAAGACTTGCATAGGAAACATCTAATCTGCCTTGCAAGGCCATAATTTTGTCTAAAACCAAATCTAGGAGTTCTAGAATTCAAAAATTTGTAAGATTTTATTTTGTGACCAAATTTGTTGCAAAAATAACAATACCCATAAAAGAAAGGGTAGGAATTATAATTCATTTTGTTTCTCCTAAAAGGATAACCATGATTCTTATCAGAATCAGGATGTTTGAGTTCAGCACTTTTGTATCCAGCAACAACATTAACCTTTTCACTGTCATTTGAGCATTCACCTTTAACAAAACCAATACCTATTTTTTCCTTGTTCAGTTTCTATTTACTGAGCAAGTCATTCAGTTTAAGAGTGCTCTCATATTTATCAATGGTCTTCGTGAGATCAAAAATCTCATGTTCAAGTTTCTCAATTTCTAAATCTTTAAAGCTTATGCCAATGCGAAGACAATCTTCAACTCTCTTGGATTCTTCAAGTTGAGTTTTTAAAGAGACTATCTCAAGATTTATGAGTTGCTCTTGTTCAAGATCTTTAGTAGAATTTTTCTCTTGAGCATGCATTTGTTTTTTAAGTTTCCTTAGTTCTTTTAGAGCATATTTTAGTTCTCCTTCAAGGTCTACTTCACCTTCTTTAGCATCTTTGTTGTTGGTTTCTTTTTGCTGAGTGATTTCAGCCATGAATAAATTTTCCTCCTCTTCATCTAAAGAATCTTCAGATTCAGTGTCTGTTTCATTTTTGTTGAACAAAATTTTCTTCTTTTTGAAGTATAATTTTTGTTTAGGTCTATAGGCATTTTTCTTAGCCAATTTTTCAGTTTCATCGTTATCACTGTTTGGATCAGCATAGGGGCACTTTGCAGAAACGTGTCCTATTTTACCACAATTAAATCATTTGAAGGGAAGTTTTCCCTTGTACTTTCCAGACCCCTTTTTGAGTTTCCTCACAAAGTGGGATTCTTTGGAATTAGAAAATTCTGATTCAATAAGCTCATCTTTTTCTTTCCTTTCAAAATTAAAAGTTGCTTCTTTTGCAGAGGTGTTGTTTTTACTAATCCTCATTTCATAGGCATTCAGAGTGCCTTGTAGGTTATCTAGGGTAAGTTGGGTAAAGTGTTTCTTCTCTTCTAAAGTAGCTACCTTAGCTTCAAATTTTGTTGGTAAGGTTCTAATGACCTTGGTTACAACATCAAATTCCTTGAATTCTTCTCCTAGACCCTTCATGTCATTTACTATTTCATCAACTCTCAAAAATTAATTAACTACTTTTTCATCAACCCTCATTTTTTAATCTTCAAACTGGTCTTTTTAAGTGAGGACTTTAGACTGTTTTACCTTTTCATTTCCTTGATAGATAGTTTCAAGTTTCGTCCAGATTTCCCTAGTAGAACTGTAGTACATGACTTTGATGAAGACATCTTTAGTCAGCGCACACAGAAGAGAATGCTTTTCTCTTGCATTGGTTTCATATCTTTTCTTTTCATCATAATTAGTTGGAAAAGTAGTTGGTACAGTGTACCCAGATAATACTATGCTCCAGACATCAAGGTCAATAGAATTTAAATAAGTCTCCATACTGATTTTCCAGAAGATATAATCAGTTCCATCAAATAATGCAACTCTAATCATGGAAGTACCTTCATGAGCTTGAGACATTTTGAATAGACTCCAAGTCCAGAATCAATCCTAGATTGAAAAGACCTATCAGAGGACCCTAGGCTCTGATACCAATTTTTGGAGTGAAAATACACTGAGAGGGGGGTGAATCAATGTTTATAACTTCTTTAACAATTTAACTGAAACTGAAAAGAACCATACTTATGTTCTCATTTATCAATGATAGAATCATTCATGTAGTAGAATGCAATCATATATAAACTGAAATGAGAGTAGTGTAGCATTGCATTTTAAAGCAGTAAAGCACAAAATCAAATGAATAATAGAGACACAAGATATGTCGAGTGGAAAACCCTCTTGGGGTAGAAAAACCACTCCTGAACTTGCTCCCTTTTTTAGGCTTTCATTTCAATAAATATTTTGACAAAGCCTCAATAGTTGATTTTTGAGCACCGACTCAAGGAGCACCAACCCCTTTTTTGTTTTTCAATAAAACATACAAAGATACAAAGGATCTCTCTGTTTCTCTTAATTTTGTCAAGTGCCTCTTGATAGACAATGCATAGAATTCTCAAGAGTCGAGAATGACTCTTCAGAGTTCCATTCATTATCAAGCCTTAAGACAGCTTGAGGAAAATCTAGTTACAGTATCAATACAACTTCTCATCAAACTATATTACAACACGATATGATATTTTCCTTTTTGTCACACTCTGAATTTTAATCTTTCATGACACAAAAAATACAAAACAGACAACACACTATGTTTTTCAAAACAAAAAATCAGCCTCAACAAATGAATACTCTTTCTCCTCTCTTTTTCTAACTATCCTTTTTTCTTTTTCTTTGTTTTCCTCTTTTTTACATTTTTACCATTACATCTCATGTAGGGTTACAACAGTTGCTTGAATTTCACTTTCCAAGAATTATTCAAAAATTATTATCAAGTTACCATGCTAATGTCGAGAAACAATGATAGATGTTATTGTGATCATAAGGGAAGAAACAATCTGAATAAGGTCTCCTTACAGGAGTACTCAAGAATTGTGCACATATAGAAGGCAGACTGAAACCTGTTATGACAAACGGCTTGCACAAAAAAAAATGCTTTGACCAAACAGCATCAAGGTATGCATGATTTTTTCAAATAATGACCACTTAAAAACTACTGCATAAAGAAGTAACTGAAAAAACAAAGTTTCCATAACCGAGATCATGCATTTCAGATCTAATCATGATAGAAATAGATATTTTCCACTTTTCTCTTTGCATAGAAAACTTTATTCGAAATAACCTTGAATGTAAGAGTAACGGTTCTACAAAGATAAATAAATGAGTACCTATGAAGACCAGAAAAAACATTTCCCATGAGAGATTTACCAATTTTGCAAAGAAAGAAACGGCCACAATACCTTCCAATCTTGCCCCATCACCAATCGATAGGATGCTAACACACAAAAATGACCATAGTAATGGTCTTTTCACCTCCCCCATTCGTTGTCCAAGATCAGAATGCCAGAGATAACAATGAAATGGCCAAAGGAATGATTCCATGGTGGCGGCCAGAATAGGGTTCCAAACCCTTCAAGCAACAGAAATAAAGTTTTGACCTAAACTTCCATAAACAACCACATCGAAATCTTTTGTAAAATATGATAGCCATTTTCATTCTAAGAGGACAAAAATTAATAAATCAAAACTACATAATACACTTTGACATCCGCAAAAAGATCAATGACATGCATGTCGACAAGAATTACTTGACATTTGTTCCCTTACCACACAGTCACGGTCTTCCTTTGGACAACCCACGGTACATCGGTTGCTCCTTATAAACTGCTAATAGTTTCCATCGTGCTACCTCAGTTAAGCTTTTGATAGTCCACAGTATAGCGGTAGCACCTTTCAAACCACTAACATTTTCCATCGCATTTCCCCAGTTAAGCTTCAAACTGCTCATGGTATAGTGGTAGCCATTTTGTATGCCGCTAGCCATTTCCACCGCATTATCGCAATTAACTTCCTAACAGCTCACGATGTAGCAATACCTTCTTGCTTGTCACTGACTATTTACCTGCACTACTGTGGTTTCATTGTTGATAGCCCGCAGTGTAGTGGTAGCAGTTTCCATGCCGCTGGTGGTTTTTGCCGCACTACCGCGGTCACTGGCTTAACTATTGACAGTACTGCGGTAAGACATTTTTAAGCACGGTCTTACCAAAGTTAAGCATGTCAATGGGCAAAAAATCAAATTGATAGCCATCATAAACAAATTGCCATCACATTTGAAGTCCAATGCAATAATATGATCAAAGGTATCCAAAAATATGAAGACTGACGTCATGTAAAATCCATAAACACAGTACTTATCAGACCTTATAGAATGCCAAAGAACTGAATACCGAGAGCTTCAAGAACATGTTTCAATTTCAAGATACGTGTTACTGATCAAGCCATGATTTGTCAACCTGAATAGTGTAATATAGAAACTGTAACTGGAATGCCTCAGCTTAGATCTGCACATGGAGTCAGACTACCAGTACCACAATTTATAATATAATCAATGAAGTAAATGTGCCAATCATATAAGCAGATCAACTAAGAAAGTAACCACCAGGATGCCAGACTATCACAAATTGACATCAAGGACAAAATAGCACAAGAGGGATTCAACAAAATGTGTAAAGGGGAGATTGTTGGAAGAATATTTAGTTGCATTGATGGTGTGTTTTTCACATCATGTGTTGCCATCAATGCCAAAGGGGGATATTGTTGGATGTTGTGGTTGAGTTTTTGATATGTGGTTGTCATTGATTTCAACACTATTAGCATTAATGTCTTTAAGATTGTATATGTCGAGGATATTTAGAAAATTGTAAGAGAATATGTCACTGGTTGTCTATGAATCAGTGAAGATCAGTATGGTAGAAAGTTCAGTATGTTGATAACTAGATGTTGTAGATTAAAGGGTTTATTTTTGATCCTATCTAGTTTCTACTCTGAAAGTTTCAGAGGTGTGCATGAATATTTGAGGAAGTTATAAGTTTATGTGTTCTGATAGCTATTATGTTACTACAAATGGTGTCCATGGAAGAAGATAATGTGATTCTGGTAATTTTATTTATTGTGTATATTCCTATGGTGTTCATGGTTGACAAGTTGTTTGAAGTGCGTTGTGGATCTTTGAAGAATATTTGAAGGTTTTTTGTGTTCTAGAACATTGTTTTGGGTCTCTACTATGTTTTGGTCGACCTTAGTTGATGCACATTGATAATATTTATTGTTTTGGGCCCACAATTTGCATTCATTCTATTATTTTGTTGAAGCCGACATAAAGCAATGTAATTTCTTGTTACGGATATATATAATTCATTGTTTCTTCATTTGAGATGTGTATGTGAAGTGTGTGTAATGTGAAGTATGTGAGTGCTATGTGTTAAAAAGGTTCAAATCATTCGAAGGCAAAGCAGAGTGTGAAGAAGAGTGAAAGATAGTGAAGAAGTGTTCATGTGCTTAACCAAAATTGTACTCAAGCATTAGCAGATGCTACTTTCTCAGTTCAAATTCTTTAGATGGATTTAATCTGAATATTTTCTATAAGGCAGTGAGCTTTCCTTTGAGCAGTGAGCTCTAAGTAGTGTGCCTGAATGCATATGCATTCCTCTTATATTCTTCTTATACTTTTAATAGGGTATAACTTGTGGATTAACCTCCAGCGTGGTGTTTCCCTTAATAGGGTTTCCACACAAAAAAATCTTGGTGTTGTGTGTGTTTCTGATGTATTGTTGATTCATGTTTTTACTGTTATTAATCATATCTAAGATTAAAGGATAATAAGTTAAATAATTTTGAAAATTTGTGACAACTAATTGACCCCCCCTCTCAGTTTTCTGCCCTTGTGTTTCCAACAATTTAATCTAAACCTCTGCATAAATCTATATGCCTCTCCATCTTCCCATCCATTTCATCCTCATTGAAATCATTCTACCAATGTATATCAACATACCTCCAATGGCCATGGTCAATTATAACACATCTTCAGGGGATAACATCCATGGAACTAGACACTTGAGTACTTCCTCCATTTCACTATCATCCATCCACTATCTTCCAAATCCACATATCCACATCCTTTTCCATCCATACTAATCCTATAGACACTGAAAAATGTCTTGGTATGTGAGCACCATTTTTCTATCGTCTTGGTCTTCGTTCGGACATTAATTAAATAATTTTAATTATTTAATTATTCTCCTTTGACTGATTTAATTATTTAATTAATTCACTTTCTTTATTATAGTATGATAAATTAAATAAATTAAATTATGTCACTAACACCCCCTTTCTTCAATAATTAAATAAATTATTATTTATTTAGTTATTTTCCTTTCATCACTTGTTTATAGTCAGATGATAATAATTATTATTTGTCTATCTATTGACCTTTTCCATTCTTCTATAGTTAAATAATTGTCGAAATTATTGAATTATCTAGTGTCATTCTTTTCCCTCATTAAAAAATTAACTCAAAATTAATTATTTAGTGTCTCATTTCCATTTCTTCCCATTTAATTAAATTCATTTCATAAATCATTTTAATTAAATTATCATGTTCTCCCTCTTCCAAATAAATAATTTAAAAATTATTTATGCTCTAGTTGTCTAGAGATTCCTTTCTCATGAAATGAATAATTTTATTATTTATTTCTCCATTTTCCTACTCCACTATCTCATTTTCGAATCTTAGTCATTGATCATCTCTAGGCTCTTTCTAATCTTGACCGTTCATTTCGTAACCTCCACTCCTATGTGTTGTATTTCCTCTCATTCATCGATCTTAGAATATTTCTAGAAGCTTGATCTTGACCATCCATTTCAATGGTTGTCTATAAAAGAAGCCTTCCTCCATTTTTTATTTAACAACCACTTATCTTTGACTTTCATGCTTATTGTTTGTAGGTATTTGCACACGTCTACTTCAATCTGAGGGCATATTTACAAAGGTTGATTTAGGAGAGATGAGAGAAGCTATTCAAATTCAAATATGGGAAGTGTTTCTAATTTGAATTGTTCTTCATATTTTATTGTTTTCTCTTGTTTAGATTGGATTTCTAGCTTAGATAGTGTTGTGGTTGTCACTAAAATCTAGGCTAGTGGAAATTTCTCATCTTACAAATCCAAAAAAAAGAAAAGAAAAGAAAGTAAAAAGTAAAGATAAACCATTCATCCAATGGTAAAAACCACTTCTTGTGGTGCCTTGAGAAAGTACCATGATTAAAATCTTGCAAATAAGCATCATGTATAGTCCCTCATCATCTTGCACTCTACACTTGTGAATTCGATGTACCAAAAACAATAAACATCTACTTTTAAACATGTTAATTAAAGTTATTATGGATGATTTATCTTTATTTTGATGAAAAATTTTACATTTCAAATTTTATTTAGATGTATATTTTTGTATTTGTGTATCTTGTCATATTCACTTGTCAAATACATTAGCTTTCATCCTCTATATTACAGAGGTTTTATTTTGAGAAATGGTTGTCTCATATGTGCAACGATGTTTTCTTGCTACGGTGTCTTTATGGTGGATTTCATGGTGCCTTAAAAAAATTCTCCCCCAAGGATCTTGCATCACCCGATTTATATTCTTGTACGCTAAAATTTGTATCCATTTATACCAAATTTCCCTATGCTTTGTGATATGCTACTTATTAAACCATTGCTAACCCATAGTTTTTGCACTAATGGCATGAACTTGTTTCTTTTGCCACTATTTCCACCACTTATGCTAGTATCCTCTTGACCTCGCATGTGCAAATCTTCCTTTGTTGGATTTCTATAATGTCATCCAATAATGGATATTTTCATATGGATGGTACAATATAAAATAATTTACCTACTTACCAAATAATATTTACCCACCTATCATGCTCTATTTTATGGTTCCTACTCTACAATTTAAAATGATGTCATTTATGATGATCCCCATACTTGGTTGGTTATATTGTCAAAATGAATGGATGTATCTTAAATTACTTCACACCTTTGGCTATTGTGGATATTTACAAAGGAGAATTATGATTCAATTATTTTCCTTGAGCCCTACGTAAATTTATGTTGGGTGATTTTATTGTTTATGGTATTGCAAGTAAGGTTTGCAATGGAGTTTGAGTTCATATTTCACATAAAAAATAATAAGTATTAAGTAGCATTATAATTTTTGAATCTTGTCATTGTAGGCTATGCTATATTTTGTAAGAACTTCGAAGCATGAAGAATTTTGAGCCCTAACATGTCATAAAATTGTTAAAAATGGATGTATACAATTTTATTCTAGGTCAACTTATTCATGTGCTTCCTCTTATACTATTATAACTAGTTGCTATGATGGGGATGAAGGTCAATATTGTCATAGTGAAACCTCATCTAGATATTTTGATATTTTTATGTCATCTTCTATCCTTGTCCAAATTCCAATGCATCTAGAGAAAGGGTCAATGAAATTATAAGATAAAAAAATGATATTCAAATCCAAATAAAGAATCTTGAGGTTAGTCCATAGTCCAAATCCAAGCTTGCATCCAAAAGAAGTCAAATGCCTAAGTAGTTGATGAACGAATTATCCTTGATTGCAACTATCCACTAGATGTTGATGATAGCTCTAATGACTTGGTAACATTCTAAAGAACTTGATTTTATTGGCATGATTGTGTTGAATCCTCAAGATAGTCCACTATGATTTATAATGATATCTAAAAACTATAAAAAATAAAAAATTGTATGGAAGTCAATATGAAATGGCATAACATGACTACTGTGAGTTTGTATTTTTTCCTTAATTAATTTTTCTTAAACGACCCATTACTATTAATAAATTTTAGGATAATCCATTCATAGACTAATAGAGAGAAACTTGTATTTCATATGACATTCTTGTAATGATCATATTATGAGGGAGATAACTATTACAAATGTATGAAGTTCACAAGAGGATCATAGACCAAGTTATAGGTTTCAAACCCTTAGGTATTACAGTCAAAGAATGAACCATCTACTATAATAGCCATCACTATTTAATATTATTATAAAGATAATCTTAGAATATCCATAGCAATACTACACTTAGATTTATTAAGATAGTGATATATTTCAATGGAGTTAACATATAAGTTAAGAATGGAGAAATCAATTTAAAAGAAGGGTTTCAAGAGCTTATTGTTGTGAGAGTCGTACTCAACTACTATTATGAAACCTATAGAGTATAAGTCATGAGATCTCCATGAAAATAGAGATTGAAAGTTGTATAAGAAAATTTAAATGGATAATAAAAATATAAGAAAGAAAAATAAGGAAAATATGACTAGTGTACAACCATAAAGAGGGCTATTGTAATAGTATTAAATAGGATATCCTTAGGTAGTACTTCAATAAGTATGAATTTGATCATTTTAATGGATAAAATGATCAAACATATGTGTATTGGTTCTTTCCAAGAATTAAGGAATGACAAGAAATGAAAAACTAAGAGAAAAAACTATAAAATTTAATGTTGGACCAAAGTTGCAAAAAAATGTCAAAAGTAAAAAAGTTGTTAAAAAAATGCTACATGCATGGTAAAATTACATGAAGCCATAGTGTAGACACTAAAAAAAATCCTGAATAATATCATACACTCAAAACAAATACTAACATCATTTCCTCTAAAACCCATCCTCTTTTCGCTTAATTGATTAAATTGGCCTAGTTGTTTAATTAATTATAGCATTTGCATCTATTAACCTAGTTCATCAAATTGGGTTAATTCACCCCCTTTCACGCTAGAATTTAATGAAAATCACGTTATTCCTCCAAAACCCCTAATTTTATGATTAAACCTTGTTTAATTAACAATTAATTTTATTTTCCTCCAAAAAGGGAATATTCCTTATCCTCCTTTTTTGCACAATTAAAAATTTGTTTTAATTTGAAAATTAACCTTTTCCTCATCCATGAGAATATTCCAAAGAATATTCTCTCTCCTCTAATCATCTCACTTGGCTTCAAATGTAAGTTGTATTTTAACCTCTTGAGCAAGTCACCTTGTGACCTGTGTGTGCAGGTCAACAGTGTGTTTGTTCAGAACAAATGTGAGCCTTTGATTAATTTTCATCTTGCATTCTCATCCATTGATGAGAATACATTATCCATGCCTCTTCTTTTCTCCATCCTTGATTGTTGATTAATCTTTTCAATCTCAACCCTCCATTTCTCATTTGTTCTTCTATAAATAGAACCCTATTTGGAGACAAATGGATCCATCTTTCAATTGCAAACTTATGTTGTAGAATTAACTTGCACTCACACTCATATTTTAGTCACTTTTAGTTTTTTTTATTTTATTTTTAGTTGCATAATAGCTTAATACATCCATTAATAGCTTCCATGCATTCATCTTAACTTGTTTATAAATTAGGGTTTCCATCTTTTAGCTTAGAATTAGCTTAGAAATTACATAGTTAAACCCATCTTAGCATAAAATCATGTTAATATAGCTTGCATCCTGTTCATTTTAGCATAAATCATGTTTTCATCCATTTATCACAATGGTTTCATCCATTCTCTTTCATAGAATTGATTGAAATAGACTCACTAATCACGAGATTAGGAAAGGGTCATTGTTCCACATCAACACGACACCAATTCCAAAACGAGATAAGTTGCAAATGGGTTAGAGTAGGAATTTAACTATTTTTTCGTAGTTTACAATTTTTAGTTTCAATAAATGCGTAGTTTAACTTTCAATTTGAATGATCTTTTTTGTAAGATTGAAGTGTAATGGATAAATTATGCTTCAATTCATCATGGATCAAGCGTAATCGACCCACCTTGACAATCCTCATCTCACATTCTACTGCTAGAAGGAGGGAAAACCGATAATTTAATCAAATTTTAGCTCAAATTCTATTAATTTGTTTTGTTGTAGTTTACAGCGATGCCCAAATCACAAACAGTGACGCTCTTTGAAGAGCATCACCATATAGCGACACTATTGCAATTTGAAATAGTGACATCAATTAAATGCACTGTCCTTGATTTAAATCTGGCAATGCCGATTTAATATAGAGGTATTGAGAACTTCAAATGGCAACACTCCCAGAGTTCAAATTGTGATGCTCCCAAATATCGACGCTATTGTGCTCTTTGTTTTTGTTACAGAGTGATGCCCATTTTCAGTAGAGTGATGTCCAAACTTCAAATCGTGACACTATCATATGCAGTGATGCCCAACTTTGGTAAGAAGTTTTACCATCATTTTTTTGACATGCGCTTTAATTTCCTTAATTTATCTGATCACTAATGTACTTCTAACTATGTTTTGGTTGTTAGACTAACAGGGTTTTGTAGGTTGAACAGCATGGAGCTAAAGTGAAGAAAGCTTTCTTATCTTGAAATTCTATGACTGTAACAAGATTTTAACACTTTGGGGCAATTATAACCCAACTTTTCATGCTTTCTACTTTATAATTTAGGACCTCACTAAATTTTAGTTGGGCTTAAAATGAACTCTCAAATGGGACTAAAATTGAACCCTCATTCTTTTGGGTTTAAAATTGAACAAGGGAACTTCATAATTCATTTGGTGTTTAAAATGAATGCATCACTACTTTGAGGTATTAAAATTTATAACTATTTGTTGTGTGTTGATTTACAACATTGTTATTGGATGTGTATGCAATTCTCTCACTCCATTTGGAAACCTTGATAAATAGAAACATTCTTTAACACTTTAGAAAATCACTTACATCTTTCAATTTGGATTAAAATTAAACCCCTTTGCGAGTGTGAGAAAAAGACGTGATGTGTGTTCTCTCTTTGTTCATGCAAGAAAAGATGATTGAACTACAAACGTACTTCCTTACTATTTTTTATCTTTAGAGGTTCTGCCTCCCCACTTCGAAAGGAGGGAACGATCCAAGCGGTAAAAAACTAAAGCCATTTTTATTCAAACCACAATATAAATGTTTGGTTGCAATGAAATTTGTGATCAATGGGATGTGGTGCATGATAGCTCTCCTTCAGTATATTTATGATGCATAAAGCCCTTGTTCTAAGGTTTGGGAGACCTCTTGAGGGAGTTTATCATTGCACCCCCTAAACTGGAAGCCCTTATTACAAACTTGTGTTTAGAATCCAAAATCCTTAATACTTGTTGGTGCAAGAATGATCATTTTGAAGCCGCTCCACATTCTTACTATTCAATTATAGAAACAAAAAAAATCCTTTTTATCTTCAAATTTTAAGGATTTTGAGATTTGGTGATCTCGAGAAGTGTGTGCTGAGAAAAGGGGAGCCAATGTCACCAAATCTCTAATTGTTCGCATTGTTTAGTGTTTGGAGAAATCCAAGTGGGAATTCAACAAGTATATCCATTTCAAACCGAGGTTTGTAAGTGATTGTGAGTCAATCTGATACATTGATTGGTTCCAAAACATTTCAAAAACAAACATTCATTGTCTTCCTCAAAATTTCAAACACTTTGGTTTAAATATGGATGCCTCTTGATTTAGTCTTGATATTACTAATTGTCCTAAGGGTTTCTATCCTTATAAATTTCTAAATATCTTGACTTAATCTTAGTCCATATTTCTCAAAGACAACATAGGAAATTATGGCTCTAATCTCATGATTTTCACGAAATGGACATTGTGAAAGTTATGATGTTTTTGACATAAACATTTTAGTTTGAAAATATAATCAAGATGGGTGTTTGTAAAATCAATTCACTTAAGCAAGATAAACCAGACACAATTGAACCCCACATGACCATTTGGAGACTAATCTCTCTCGTTCAACAACCTGACCTTATAGCTGTTATCATTTAACCAAATTTTGAATTCATTGAGGGAGAACAAACGAATATTATCAGCAGTTTGAGAAGCTTCACTTTTGAAACCAAGGAAACATCTAATCAATGGAGAATTTTTGTAACCATCTTAGATAAAAAAGACAAAGAGCTAATATTTTGGCTACAAGGCCCATATTACCACCTCCCACATGGAAATAAATATCTTATTTTTCTTTAATGATCTCACGCAAAATCAAGATCCCAAAAATAAGATCTATAGGTCGTCATTTTAAGCTCGGACATCTTAAACCAAAATCTCTCAAGAAACATCTTTTAGCACTTCACAAGAATAGAGACAAGTTGGTAGCAAAATTTTATAGACATGCTTCAAGATATAGTCTACAATTATATGCATTATTTTGGAGTCAAAATCCTGGTATTTTCCATAATACTGAGCTTCTCTGAATGGTCTATCACACAATCAAAATCTGTGAAGTAAGACCTACATCTCATCATCACAGACATAGACATCATAATTCAAAGTTTGGCAAGAAATGGGTTGTAATACTTTATTGCAATCATAACTGCTTGTTAGGAAATTACTATGCTCGAACTAGGAGGAGGTGAAAAATTATAAACATCCCAATCTATCCTCTCATCTAATTCAAACATTGGGTCTTTAGGATTTGAAAATTCTAGAGGTCTAGCATCATTCTTACTACCTTGGTCTTGGAAAACAAAGGTTCATTCTAAGTCAAAATTGGGTCAAACATTTCATCCACCCCTTCATCAAATTTCATCCTTCACTTCATCAAACATTTCAAAAAAATTGAATATACCAACATCTTTTGACTTAAACATCAACCAAACCAACCTCTACCTTGGCTACGTTGTATGTGAAATGTGTCATTTTCCATGCACCTAGCTAAGTTAGTTATCATCCTTGAGCTAGTGTATCTTGAAGGTCACGAGTCTACCCTAAAGATTCTCTCAATTTCATCAACATCCTTTATCCGAACATCAAAACATCAAACTCAAGTCAAAAGTGTTGTCCCAAAATGATTGCAAAGATCACTTTCCATATCATCCATTTTTTCATCCCCCATTATCATCATTGCTCCAAAAAGACTTAGAGCATCCCTTTTACCTAGATTTGAGTCAACTAGAGAGTTCAAACATTACAAATCACAACACAACTCTCCCATCAGTGATCCAAATCCTCTAGAATTTGATCCAAGAAGTCAAGTCACCCCATCTCAAAAACCATCATCTTTGACAGGACCGTATGAGATTGAAGACATCACAACAATTCTTTTGAGCTTACTAAGGAGGAAATCATGGAACATCAAGCCTTTGAAAACATAGGTCCTATTTCCTTGTCATTTGTAACACATAATTTGGCACAACACTTCACAACTCCACCATCAGGAATAAATCAAACATCTACTCCTAGTCTTGCAACTGGCCTTACCAAGGACTTCGATCTAAGTCTTCCCTTTGAAATTAGTACACTTGTGGGTACCCTTGATACCAATCCTCCACCTCTAACAACCACTTGGAAACCTACCTTTGGCGCTACTCCCATCCCTGAGAATCCGAAGTAGATACATAAACCTCTTTATCTTCATTACTCCACCATAACCTCCACCTATTGAGGAAACCCCTTTTCATCCACATATATGGGTACCACAATTATGCCCACCATCACGCAAAGTAGTGTGGACCAAGTATCTCAAGATAGTACACAAGGGCATGGAAATACTATATCACAAAGTCAACCCTCAATGCCAATGGGGACATATTTGCCTAATCCTCCCATGGGTTCATCTATACCATTAGCATTACAAAACACATCTAACCCATCTATCATCGATCCAAATAAAAATAATACCTTGGTTATGAATCCCATCAATCAAGGAGATACCTTGATTGCATCCCAAGAACAAGAAAATCCCCCAAGCATCGATTTAAGGAATTCTTTCAATCAATGGACTCAAGGTCCTAATATGTCAATACCATTGCAAAATCTAATGAAAACATCCTCATCTTTCCCCACGGTCCCCTTCACTATGCAAAATCAAATGGGGCCTCAAACCTACATTCCTCCATATTAATCCACCATCTTACAAGGAATTTTGAACCAAGGAAACTCCCAACCTCTCATCACCAACTCACAACCCATCCAAAACATCAATGCCCACAATCCATCAAAGATGTCTCACCAACCAAGTAGTCTTATATTGAAAACTCATACCTTAGCCTTACAGTGAGCACAACAAGATTATCAACAAGCCATCCAACAACAGCAAGCAATCTTAGCCACACAAAAAAAATAGAAATAACAAAAACAAGCAGCCTTATCTGCATAGCAACAACAACAACAACAACAACAAGCCTTAGCCACACAACAACAACAACAACAAAAATAAGAAGCCTTATCCACACAACAACAACATCATGCCCGACAAAAATCCCTAGTGGTGCAACAACAATAGCAGGCCCAATAGAAAGCCCTTGTGGTGCAACAACACCAAGCCTTACTAGCTCAGCAGTATGCCCAACATCAGCAACAACAACAACAATAATTTTTTTACTATAATCCACAATAGAACATCATCAATACAAACATGTTAGGAACATACAATCAACACCTCAATCACCTTCACATAACCTCACACCACCATACACTCCATACAACACACCATCATATCAAAATCCCATATACAACCCATCCATCATACCATCATATGTTCCTCCACCAAACCCGTGGGATGATCTAGCTTTGCAATTCAAGGAGTTATCCCAAGAAATACAGGACCTTCAAATGGACAAGACAAAGGAGCCCCATACACAAAATCTATGTAATTATCCATTTGACCGAAACATCACAATGGTGCCATTCCCTCCCAGATTTGAAATTCCCAAATTCAATAAATACAAAGGGAGAGGGAGTCTCATGGACCATGTCAAATAATTCAATGCCATGTGTATGGAGGTGGCCTACAATGATTCTTATGTAATGTGCCTCTTCCCTCAGAGTTTAACAAGTACTGTTATGGATTGGTTTTCTCATTTCTCTCCTGACATCAAAACTTTTCAAGAAATCATTGATAAGTTCATTGATCAATTCTCCTTCAACCTTGACATGGACGTTAGTCTAGAAGAGTTGTACACTCTCAAAAAAACTAAAGGATAAGCATTCGCCAATTTATTACAATGATGGAGACAAAAATCTAGTAAGAGCAAGTAGACCCTTCCTAATGAACAAGTGGGAATCATCATAGAAAATCTGGATCTCGATATCTCTTTCCACTTGAAAATGCAATGAGTCACATCTTATGACGAGCTTTTCCCTCGAGCCCTTAACACCAAATGAGCTCTAATCTCACAAGGAAATAATCAAGTTTACAGCCGACCATCAACCAATTCAAATGACAAATCTCGTGTCTAGGCTAAAAACAAAAATGTGACAAATGATGATGTGGTAGATGCTAAGGTGTTCCTAAGTGCTCCTAGACCCAACAAAAATCAAGTTGCTAATGTTCAACCAGCTATGCAACAAATGACACTTCCTCAAAACAATCAGATCAACAACACTGAGATGCAACAAAGGCAAACTACCAATAGGAACAACTATCCCAAGCACAAGTACAAACAGTTGTCTAAACCCATCGAAACCATCATGAAAAATTTAGTAGAGTCAAATCTAATAACATTTCCTAACTTTGAAAAATACCAAGAACCGCAAGAAAATCCATCTTGGTACAACGAAAATGATCTATGTGACTTTCACAAAATCAAAGGACACAAAATGGAAAATTGCATGAGACTCAAGAATATCATCCAATACCTCATAGAGAACGACACCATCTCTATTGAAGAACCAATTGGGAATCAAGATCTTAAGATATACAATAACCCTATTCCAGATCATAACAAAGGGAACAACACCAGAAAAGCTAAGGATTATAAAAAAAGTGCAACAAAACTATTCAAACATGGTTGCATCATGTGATAGCATCATTACTATTGTCACCATCAAAGGACCTAGTGTAGACTTTGGAGTCACCACTCAATGTGGAAGGTTCACTATCCAAGGAGTCCTATCTCAACCTAGAGCACAACCTAATTTTCCAACATCGAATCCCAACAAATACAATCTCCTAGACCAACTTAAGAAGACCCCAACACATATATCAATCTTAGAACTATTAAGGCTATCCCCCCCACATGGGTAAATCTTAGAGAAAGCTTTATTAGAATCATTTGTCCCTGAGGATAATGATATGGATTAGTTTCAGACTATGGTATGACATATTACTGATCACCTTCTCACCTTCTTCGAGCAAGACCTACCATCACGACCATCTCATAATCATGCTTTACGCCTCAAGTTCTTTATTCATAAGAACAAGGTTAGAAGAGTCTTAGTAGATGGAGGTGTTGGTATGAATATTTGCACCCTTAAGTTGATCAAAGACTTGGGCTACTCAGAAGATACTATTGAGAAAACAAAGATTACCACCATGATCAGAGCATATGGCAACCAAGAGCGGACATCTCAAGGCATCATTGCACTACCCATACAAGTAGGACCTATCATTGCAGAAACTACATGCCAAGTGCTAGATCTTGATCTTTTGTACAACATCATTCTTGGCCAACCATGGATTCATTCCTTAAAAGTTGTCACCTATCAATGTGTCAAGTTTCCTTTCGAGGATAGATAAATTACCATCCATGGAAATCTTGAGCCTTTCTACTACTACAAGAATCTTTAGGCCAAGTTCTATAAGATACCCCAAGTGCCTAAAAATGATGAAGGGCCTACATCCACATCTACCTCATTTGTTGATTCATCATCTCTTGCATCTACCTCAACAACAAATACACCCATTGTGCAAAACATTCATGACATCAAATCAGTGATCCAGGATGACGGTTGTGGAAATTATAAGGTACTAAAGGATACCTTTGTCTTAGGGGAACTACCACTTTCTCCTAAATCTCATGGGAAACCCGCATCTAGCACCAAAGAGCCCGAAACAATCAAGATGGCAGCTACTACCTTCACCAATTGGGGGATCTAAATCAAGAAGATATCAACGAGGAGGATGTCTTTAAAATCCTCTATCAGTATGAACAACTTGTCCCTATTCTTCCTATGAAATATGATAATAAAGGTTTACAACTCATGAAGGGAATGGATTACAACAAGAATGAGAAAGTAGGACAGAATAATAATGGCTTACTAGAACCTATCATTCCTGAGAAACAAATAAAGAATATTGGTTTAGGTTGTACTAGTAGAAAGATTACTCTTATTAGCAAAGTTACTTCCACTAAATGGGTTGAGGATTCCTCTCGGTTACCTACACCATGTGATACGAGTTTTTATTACTTCCTCCTTGATATGGGTGACCTATTTGAAAATAAATCCCTCTTCATGATGTCCATTACATCCTTTGTTCCAAACAATGAACCAATTGAACTATGCCTAGTATACCTACAACTTATTGGCATGGGCCAACAAGGACCACCAATTCTTGATTTATTTAAAAATGATGAAGCAATCTCATAATTCATGGGACTCCATGACAACCTATCATGGGCAGATCACAAAGTAGGTTTTGACATAGAGCTAGACACAAGGGCATACTATGGAGAGATGATTGAATCCTTCAGTCACAAAATTGATGAAATGGAACTAACATGCATATCCTTGAGTGAAAACCACACTGTGGAACTCTATGATTCTAAAACAATAAAAACCTCTCTGAGGTACCCAAGGATGGGGGATTCAATCTCCCCCTTAGTGCAATGCATCCTGAAAAATCAGCAATACTAGCATAAAAGGCTACTCCAGTCAATGTGGGAATAGAAGACGCACCCAAGATCACTTTCTATGTCGAATCCTTGTTGGATGAAGAACAAAAGAACCTAGTAGCATTCCTAAAAGAGCGGAGAGATAAATTTGCATGGTCATACACAGATATTCCTAGGCTCGATCCTGAAGTAGTTGTGCATCACTTAGTGATCTATCCTGAAGCCAACCTAGTCAAGAAGACTTTAAAGAAGATGCACCCTCATATAGAACTCTTGGTGAAAATAGAGTTACAAAAGATTCTTGATGTTTGATTCATCCTACCAATATATTATAGTAAGTGGGTTTCAAAACTAGTACCAGTCTCAAAACCCACTGGGGGCATCAGAATCTACACTAATTTCATATATTTAAACAAAGCATTCCCTAGAGATGATTTTCCTCCTACCAACATCGACCTCATCATGGACTTAATAGTGGGGCATGAAATTATATCACTCATGGATTATTTTTTAAGGCTACAATCAAATCATAATCGCCAAGGAGGATCAACATAAAACTACATTAACTTGTCCAAGGGGAACATATTGTTGGAATGTGATGTCATTTAGGATAAAGAATGTAGGAGAAACCTATCAAAGAGAAATGACCTTCATCTTCCATGACATGATCCACAAAACAATTGACGATTATGTGGATGATATTTTGGAAAAATCAAAGAAAATAATTGATCACATACAAGTCTTAGGACCCATCTTTGATAGACTTGAAGAATACAAGGTATGATTGAATCCAAAAAAGTGTCTTTGGGGTTACATCAAGAAAAAAATTTAGTTTTATTGTCTCACAAAGAGGGATATAAAATGATCCAAATTAATTTAAATCCATCCTTGACATGGAACCACCACAAACACTAAAGCAAATGAGATTATAACAAGGAAGATTGTAGTCCATCAGAAGGTTCATAAAGAAGCTATCAGATAAAATTCATCCTTTTTTTCACCATCTCTACAAAGGGATAGCGTACAAATGGGATGAAAAGTGTGATAAATCCTTCCAACAAATTAAAGATTATCTACTAATACCTCTAGTGCTCATGCCACCAATATCGAAAAAACCACTAATCTTATATATCTTAGCAACATCAGCAGCACTAGGATCTCTTCTAGCACAACGCGATGAAAATGGAAAGGAAAGGGCTATCTACTCATCAGCAGAACCTTGTTGGGTTATGAAATGAACTATTAACCTATTAAGAAAGCATGCCTGGTAGTAGTTTATGCTTCACAGAATTTTAGGCATTACATGTTGTCACATCAAATCAAGTTCATTGCAAAGATAGACCCATTGAAATTCCTATTATCTAAAGCAACTCTCACGGGGTGAATGGCCAAATGGGTGATTATCTTAACTGAATTTGACATAGATTATGTAGAGTGTAGGGAAATCAAAGGACAAGTGATCACAAACCAACTAGCAGAATCACCTATCTATGTAGATAACCCCTTGATATCTAAGTTCCCTGATGAATCAGTGTTTCTTATCAACCTCACAGCTCAGTGGAAGATGTACTTTGATGGATCGTTCACCCAACATGGATCTGGAGCAGACATTTTTTTCATCACCCCTCAAGGTGATTGTATGCCAAAGTCATACAAGCTATAATTTCCTTGCACTAACAACATTGCTAAGTATGAAGCCCTAATCATAGGTCTAAGGATAGTAGTTCAATGGTATATTCAAGTGATGAAAGTCTATGGAGACTCATAGTTGGTTATCAACCAAGTGAATGATGACTACCAAACCAAGGATGACAAGCTCACTCCTTACAAGAAGATGGTAGAGAATCTCAAATATCTCTCATAAACTTTGACTAGATTCCTCGCATGAAGAATAGAGCAGTAGATTCCATGGAAACAATTGAATCATTGTTGGACATGTCGAACAATGTCCTCCAATGAAAATTCTTGGTAGAACAACTTCTCATACCAACTTTTGAAATCCCTGAATCTGAATTCATGTGTTTTGTTGTTGGTCCTAGATCCTCGTGCTATCATGACATCTTTACCTACCTAAGTAGAGGAACTCTCCCATATGATATCATGTCAAACTTTAAAAAGAACTTTGTTAAGAAGGCATCTTGATATTGTAGGAGTTGAGAAAATACAACTTCACAAACCCCGAAGATCACCTGCATGCAAATATCCTGTCACAAAAGAAGAAATGGAAACAAACAAGCAAGGGTTCTCTAAAAACTGAAAATATATATATCGGAGAGAATGAGAGAATGAATTGATATGAAATACAATGGGATCAATCCTTATAAAAAGGAGAGCATGCAAACCCTAATAAAACCCTAATAGGAAAAACCCTAATAGAAGTCCTAATGGGAAAATATTTAATAATTAATATAATTATTAAATGTCACTTTATGCAAACTAACGTGAAATCTTAAGAAGGGAATAAAGGTAACTTAATCAACATAATCAAGTTAAGACCTTTACTCTAACACCCCCCCTTAAGATGAGCAATAGTGCAGCTACAAACAAATGCAAGAAAGCAAAGGTAACTACAATGCAAGAAGGCAAACATGGGTCCTGGCAACTAGGCCAAATCAGGTACCCAAATACAACCAAATCTCTGTAAAATGGAGAAATAGAGAAAATCTCATGGAAAAAAGCTCTACTCCAAAAATAGATGCAGAATGCCAAGAAGAAGAACATCACTGAAGCAGAAGAAGTTGCAAACAACTGTCGAAAGATGACTGCTATGATGCTGAAGAACCTCCGCTGAAGATGGAAGATCCCTTCCAAGGCGAAACCAAGGAAGAATTAGCACAAACAATATAATAACCCCCCCCATAATGTTGAACTAGGAGAGCTTGACAGATCCACTGAAATTATGTGAAACACCCTGTAGTGCATGAAGGAGAAGAAACATCTGAAAGTGCGCAAGATAGCACCTGCAACTGAAAAAGTGATGTGCAAAACAAAGCACACATGCATGAGGCTGGAATCATATGGATCCATTGTCATCGTGGAGGGACACTCACCGGACAAAGGTGTGATGGCAAACAAAGGAAAACTACACAACCCCTTATGGTATGGATTCACTGTCGTCATGGAGGGACACTCACCGGACAAAGATGTGATGGCAAAACAAAGGCAAACTACACAAACCCTCATGGCATTTTATAATATCAGTGCGAGTACAAAATATGGCACAACCTTATGTGCAAAATCCCCTAAAGATGCATGTACAATAGTGTGGATCTTTATCTCGGCGTGTTTACATAAAAGATTGCTTACAAATGATGCTCAAAATGTCCTCAAAGGACAAAATGTTGGAAATACATGGACAGCCACAAAACTAGTTGTAGAATGCACCAATAGAAAAATGAAGTGATGAGACCTACATCACTGAAAAGTTGACAAAACCAACTTTCCGAGAACATGCAAAACATGCATAAATTAAGGACAAAATGCAAACTTAGTGCATGAAAACAAAAAAGAGTGCATGCACAAACCAATGTTCACATTTGCCTCCATGATGAAAAATAACCTCAAATTTGTGTAGATGACCAAATCTGAAAAAATGGCCTACACCACTATGAAGTGCTCGAAACTAGCTTTCTGTCAATATCTCATTTGCCAAAAATGGACACCGTGGCCAAAAGTTATGAATTTTTCAAAAACTAAATTTAGCTTGCAAAAAATGAATTTTCTAGCAAAAACCATTTATTTCTAACTTGATTTTTGGAAAATCTACTCAGTGTTTGTAGACAAAAATAAAAATCGAGAAATATTTTGATGCTAGAAACAAAACCCAGAAATCATTTCTTGATCCAACAAGCAGAATATGAGAATGATTTTTTTTTACTTTCAGCCAAGAGAAAAATGATGCGCTCCATTTTTTCAATAGTGATTTTCTCTAGATTTGTGCAACATATGCAAAATCTAAAAGATACCCAGTTCAGATTTCGACGCTGGCTACAAAACCCAGAAATTGTTTTTCCTGCAAATGAGTGAAAACTGAATTTTTGAAGCAAAAATGATGATGGCTCCAATAAAAAATGGCTTGCAACAAACCCTTGTAGCTCCAAAAAAATTCAAAACAAGAACAGGAAGCAGCAGGTTCGGACCTCTGATACCATGTAGGAGTTGAGAAAATACAACTTCACAAACCCCGAAGATCACCTGCATGCAAATAACCTGTCACAAAAGAAGAGATGAAGACAAACAAGCAAGGGTTCTCTGAAAACTAAAAATGTATATATCAGAGAGAATGAGAGAATGAATTGATATGAAATACAATAGGATCAATCCTTATAAAAAGGAGATCATGCAAACCCTAATAAAACCCTAATAGAAGCCCTAATAGAAAAATATTTAATAATTAATATAATTATTAAATGTCACTTTATGCAAACTAACGTGAAATCTTAAGGGAATAAAAGTAACTTAATCAACATAATTAAGTTAAGACCTTTACTCTAACAGATATGTGATCCTAGGTGACACCCTTTATCATCGAAGCATTGAAGGAACATTATTGTGATGTCTTAACCAAGAGAAATCCTTAACCACTTTAATAGAAGTACACAATGGCATATGTGGGTCCCATTCTAGCAATATGATGTTAGCTAAGAAACTGTTGAGGATGGGATACTACTGGCCAATCATGGAAAAGGAAGCTCATCAGTATATGCAAAAGTGTGTCCAATGTCAATAGTATGGAGATCTTATTCATGCACCAGCTCAATAATTGCAACCAATGATCACGCATTGGCCTTTTTCACAATAGGGACTTGACCTCATAGTAAAAATCATCCCAACCTCATCTAATGGCCACAATTTTATCATAACCACCACTGAGTATTTCACTAAGTGGGTAGAATCCATTCCTATGACCTACATAACGAGGAAGCAAATTGCAAAGTTTATCTTGAACTACCTCATCTGCCATTATGGTGTCCCACAAACCCTAATCTCAAACAACGTGACACCCTTTAAGAATCAAGATGTGAAAGATATATGTCAAAGGTTCAACATCCAAAACTGATTCTCTACCCAGTATTATCCCCAAGGCAATGACCAAGCAGAGGCTACAAACAAAAATATCATGAAAATCCTAAACAAAATAGTCAACGAAACTAGCCATGATTGGCATCTGTAGTTAAATATTGCTCCCTAGGCCTATCAAACCAATATCCGCACACCCACATGTGCAACCCCTTTCTCTTTGGTCTACGAATTATAAGGTATCCTTCCTATTGAGGTTGACCTCCCATCACTACGAGTGTCACTATAGAAGTTGATCGATGAATAATATAGAGTATCTTGGATGAATGAGCTATAATTTTTGGATGAGTCTCATCTCGATGCCCTTAATCACTTACAAGTATATCAAAACTGATTGAAACGAAGCTATAATAAGAAAATCAAGTGCTGGTCTTTCTAGGTAGGGGATCTTGTCTTAAAGCAGAAATAGAAGAATCTACCAGATCAGGACGGTAAAGGAAAGTTTGAGCCTAATTGGTTGGGTCCCTTTGTCATCACAACCAGCTATGGATTAGGATCATATCAACCCTGAAGGTGAACGCTTGTAGGAGCCAACTAACAACTTGCATCTCAAAAAAAATTATGCCTAGTCTTCAAGGGTATAAATTTGAAAATACAAAAAAAATTAAAAAATGATCAAAATCTTAAAAAATGATTGAAAAAGTAAAGAAAAAAATCATCCTCTAGTGAAAACCACTTTAGTGGAATTTTTGGAAAGTACTTTGGTGAAAACCTAGCAAACAAGCACCTTGCATAAATAAAGAGCCACCATCTATTCTTTGTCTCTTTTGTCCTATCATTCTTTGTGCCACCATTCATCCATTGCCCAGTTGCTTCCTTATCATAGCTTAATGATGTGAAGTATTGTATCCCTTTAGTACTACTTGGCATATTCCAAAGGTCAATTTTCCCTATCTATATTGAAGTAGTCTAACATGTCACGTTGGGGGTAATTCATTATGGATCATATCGGGTTCTTGTATATCTTGGGTTATTTGGAAATCTCATCTAAAATCCCTAAACATTTGTAAAATCTTGTACAGTCAAAATCCAAAACATCCAGAAAACATCAAAATCCCTAAAAAGGTCAAAACATCAAAAATCCAAAAACATTTCCCCAGTCGAACTACATCATCTCTGAGCTTGATTGTAGGCAAGGCCATCTTTTATGTTCCCCCGAGACACCCTAGGTTAGTCCTTTAGGAGTCCATCATAATAAACTAGCATTCCCTTCAACTGTTCATATCTCATCTTCTAATAAGTCAAGTCCGTCGAACCACATGGTCTTTGTGTGTATAACGTAGGTAAGGCTTATCTTTGATCAGCCCCTAAGGCCCCTAGGATAGGTCTTCCAGGTTGGGTTCTCGGTCAAAATCTTGGAAAAGCCTCTAAACATTAAAATATCAGAAAATCTCTAAAACATTCAAATATTCCAAAACTCCTAAAACATCCAAATATCAAAAAATCCAAAAACATTGGAAAACATTCAAAAGATCTAAACAAACTCAAATACCTTAGAGAAAACCCTAAACAATGTCAAATAATCAAAAACCCAAAAACATCCAAAAAATCAAAAAAAATCAAAAAATCCCAAAACACCCTCAAAATATTTTCAAAATATCAAAAACATTGAAATATTCCAATGAAAATACAAAACCATCCATCTCATTTCGCTTTCACCTGAAATAAACCTTCATCCATAATAAATCGATCATCGCCTTCACTCTTTGGCAAATCAAACAGAAAGCAAGTATAGCAAGTCATAAAGTGAGAACCTAAGTGTCAAAATCTAAAGTCCAGATCATAGGTGAATGCATCAATGAATTTTGTATCAGTGGTTTATCATAAAGCTCATCATCATCCTAACATCAAACAACCCTCTGATCAGCATATCCTAGGATGTATCCTTCCTACAATGGGCATCAGTATCATAAATCACCTTAGCTAAATCTAAATATGATAAGAGATATAGATAACACTAACTGTTTGTCTTTAATTTTTTTTTGTGATTTATCTTAATGACCCATTATGAGGACCTCTCGATGATATCTATCAAAATGATTTAGACAGAAAGGAATGTGGCATCGATCATGATCTTTTTTTTTTTTGTGCTTGTGGATATTCTTGTAAAATAATCTTGGTGCATACTTGCTTGGTTGTGTGTAGGGAAGTTGTTTGGGGTATGTTATTGACTATTGTGTATGCTTTGGTCCAATATATCATAAGCACCTGACTTACATTGCGATGAGGTTTCTGTATGTAAAGATGTAAACAAGAACTATCATATTTATTGGCGGAGTCAAAGTCCATTACACTAGATACAACATCTTCCTAGTTATAAATACCTTGATGCATCGTGTCTATGTGTTATATCAAAAAATAAGGAATGACGAAAAATCCCAATACCGATATATGAGAAACTCATCATCCTGCATTCATCCTCCGGCCTGCATTGTCTTTTCACCATCTTTAATAAAGTCTCGATGGATCATGGACTTGTTGAATTTTTTAAGCAATCATAAAAACCAATGGTCAAGTCATTCTTCATTATTCTATCTTCTCTTTGCGCTAACCTGGTATCATGATAGTCAACAAAAACATCATTAAATGCATCTATCCTGCATCCAAAAATCATCAGCATACATGCATCTCATAATCATAGCATAATCATAGCATAATCATAAAGCATCCATCAGCGAAATCATTGCATATCACATCATACATTCACATCATCATTTAAGTTGTGATGAATAATATAGATTTTTTATCATAAGCATCTTAAATCATTGCATATCATGCATTACATATAGCATAAGCATTGCATTAACTATCCATACATCCATATGCATACATCATCATTTCATCATAAAATTGCATAGAAAATGCACAAAAAGAAATGCATTCATAACATTTGCATACATCATCATAGCATAAACATTTGCATCTAATAGCATATCGTGAAAATAATATATTTGCATCCATAGCATCACATATCGAATAAGCATAAATAACATGCATCCATACATGATCAAATATAAGCACATCATTGCATCAATATGGCATAAATCATGAAATAAAATGAACACATCATATCGAATCCATATTTGTATCATATAAATATCAAAAAATGAATGTCATGGTACAAAATTTGGATCAATGTATGTATATCGATCATAAATATAATATCCACAAGGCTATCAAAAAAGAACCCATGAATGTATATCTATATCAAATAATCGAGCAACAAAATATCAAAAAGTGTATATACATCAGTAGCTAGCCCTGGTGGCTACTCCCCTTTCTGGCTTCTCCTCAACTCTCGGTCGTGCATCACTACGCTGCGAAAAGTCAAGTTGTCTAAGTGCCTGTGGTATTGGTGTAGGGGCACCAAATGCATTTTGTGTATATGTTGTCAAATAAGGTCATTTGGTATATTTTAGATTGTTTTGATTATTTTGTGGTTAATAAGGTCATATTAGACCATTTCATATTGTATTAGGCTTATTGGATTCATGTTGGTCAACAGTTGCAAATATTGCAAAATGTTGTCATTGTAAAATGCAAAAAAAGTTGCAAAAATGCATTATGATGGAATACCAACGGTCAAGTTGCTTCAAATGGAAGTTGAGATGTTTTAATTCGGTTTTTTGGGGAGTCTTGGGTGTGTTAAGTTTAAATTCATGGTGTATGGTCGATTGGGGGATTGGTTGTTCATTCTTGAAGAAGAAAATCAATAAAAGAAATCTTATGTGTTTTCTCTGTAAATTTTCTGCTTCCAGCAAGTGTACGATTTTGTACAAAAGTGTTATTCTCTAAAAGCTCTTGAATCTGATAGGTACATGTGTTAGCTCCAATTTGGATTTGGAGTGAAGGTATTTCATTGTGTTTTAAGTTTTTTATTGTGAATTGACTGTTTGTGGGTCTATATAGCCATCCATAAGGGTTTTGAAGACATAAAATGAATTAAAAGCTCATTCCACCTATTGTATCTTTTGTGGTTCAGTGGAATGGGTCCAAATGGTAGGATTGAGTGTTAGGATGGGTTTTTTGAGCAAGGGAGGCGAGTTGAGTGCTTGGGAATGATGCCCTAGTTGTCAAATTTGAGAGTTTTGAGTGCAATTTGATGGTTAAAAGTGGGCAAGTGAGGTAATCTCTTGGGGCAGAAAATTTTTAAGGTTCTTAAGCATGTATAGATCGAATGAAGGGTGTTTGATGTATTGTTAAGGTTTCAAATAGCTGGGAAGTGTGACTTTCAATAAACCCTCTTGGGAAAGGGCTTAAAATGAGGGTTTCATGGTTTTCTATCTTAGAGGGCTTTCCTCTGCAAAGAGTGGTGGATTTTGGGGTTTCTTAATCTGGTAAGTGACTATCCATGAAGATCTAGGGTTGGCAAGGTGTTTAAAGGTGGTTTTCTTTGTAAGTTAGGCCTATTTGGCTTAAGAGAATAGTGTTGAAGCATTAGTTTGAAGTTTTTGCCCCAAAAGAATTATAGGAGCTTTTGAGATATGTTGTGTAAGGACATAAAGGGTGTCTGAAAATGTATTTGGTTAGTGGGTTCTAGTTGGTGTGATAGACTTTAAAGCAAGGGAGGCGAGTTGAGTGCTTGGGCATGATGCCCTAGTTGTCAAATATGAGGGTTTTGAGTGTAATTTGATGGTTAAAGGTGGGTAAGTTAGGTAATCTCTTGGGGCGGTAGATTTTTAAGGTTTCTTAAGCATGTGCAGATTGAATGAAGGGTGTTTGATGCATTGTTAAGGTGTCAAATAGCTGGAAGTGTGACTTTCAATAATCCCTCCTGGGAAAGGGCTTAAAATGAGGGTTTCATGGTTTTATATCTTAAAGGGCTTTCCTCTAACAAAGAGTGGTGGATTTTGGGGTGTTGTAATCTGGTAAGTGATTGTCCATGAAGATCTAGGGTTGGCAGGGTGTTTAAAGGTGGGTTGCTTTGTAAATTAGGCTTATTTGGCTTAAGGGAACAATGTTGAAGCATTAGTTTGAGGGTTTTTCCCTGAAAGAGTTATAGGATATTTCGAGATATGTTGTGTAAGGATATAAAGGGTGTCTGAAAATGTATTGGTTTGTGGGTTCTAGTTTTAATTTGTGATTTTTGAAGGGAAAGTTAGGTCTGCAGAACTACAAGTGAAACTGGGTGAAACTGTGAAAAGTTAGTGTGATAGACTTTAAAGGGTTGCAAAGTTGTTTCTAAAGGATTAAATTGTGATTGTAGGAGAATTTCCTCCCTACTCTACATCAGGTACATCCCAATGGTAATGTATCCTATAATAGGCAGCCTCTATCATGGCCTCTATGTACAATCTCGGTGATATTTTCCTGCCCTATGTTGTTGTTGTCATGGCCTCTATCTGGTGACGTCAACCAATCTCATGATCCCTCTTAACAGTCATATCCTATAACTGTTGTCTATCCTGGTCTCTCTCTATTGTCATGGACACCACCTATAGTCTAGCCTAGTCTCACTCAGCAATAATATTCAAAATCTGTTGGTGGGCCTGATCTCGCTCACCTGTCAAAGTCTACACATACTGCTATAGTTGATGTATTCGCACATCTCTGGCATCTGGTGGTGGTGGTAGCACTACCTGTTATTGTACAACCTATGGCTAAACCTACGATTGAACTTGAGGAACCTGGTGCCCAACTAGTGGGGCCCCCAAAACCTATCCATCATGGCCAGCCTGATCTTGTCCTTGTCCTCTGCCCCTTCCTACACCTCTCCCTCTAGGCCTCCCTCACGAAGGAGCACCTATTGGATCTATCAAATGTCGAGGAGGTGTAAACCATGCATCATAAGTAGGTGTGGTTAGTGCTACTGCCTGACCCTGGTCATAGGCCCATGGTCAGGCCGCCAACTGTCTAAATCTATCTACTACCTCTAGAGCTGGAATGGTGGGTCCCCATTTCAAAACCTCTCATGTTAACCTAGAAAAAATGGCCCTATATACATCATCTAGACTATCTTGTGGCTCCCCAAACCGCCAAGCCACCCTGTCAGGTAAATATCTCTCGATGATGGTATGCTCATGACGTTGCATGTATCGGGTCCACCTGGAAAAGAATAACTATTGAGCATCATCATACCATGCCAAAACCTATAGCCAAGGTTGCCATCGAAAAACTATCATATCATCAATAACCTCTCGCCAATACAGGAGCCCAATCTATCCAATATGTTGCAGAGTGATCGCATTCCTATATCGCCATATCACAAGATCATCTAGCTCAACATCTTCTATTTGTACTATCATTCAGAGCATAGTTATATGCTCCCAACCCCAAATACGGAGCAAGGTCACTCCTACACCAATAGCCCTATCGTCGCAATAAACAAATTTGTGCATATCATGATATAGTGAGGCCAACATCACTAGCCCCCATGTAAATTGAGTCCTCTAAAATAGCAGCATGTGCCATGTTAGGCCCCATCTTGGGTTGAACCCTTTGATTCATCTATTAGGAGCAACCAAACCTGAAATGATGACTACAATAATCAATTGAAAGGTGGGAATGTGACCTCTAAATATCTCTAGGTCAGTTTTTGATGTCACAAGCGTAATATATGCTCTAGCTCCATCACCTCATGACAAGCATCCAATCCAACATCATCACATATCACACAACTACCATGTATCGACAAATGCAGAATATGTCATACATCCTCCAAGGTCACAGCCGCCTCACTTGTCAGAAGGTGAAACAACGAAGTCTCACTAGGTCATCTCTCACACAAAGCAATCATCATAGCTAAGTGGGTCTAGATGACGAACGCATATGCAACATGCCAAAGGTTGATCTCCCTAGGTGCCCCTAGCGTAACTCTAACAAATCACCTAGTCACTCAAAAACTATGTGTTTATGCTCACGCGACATCAATGGTGGGATGATCTCCTACACCCACAAAGCGCATAGCATAAGGAAATCGAAAAAATTGGACTCAGTTTGGAATCTTCAGCTCAAAACTCACAATAGTGTTGTTGTTTACAATATCGTCACTATATTTAAATTCCAAATCACGATGCCTGAAGGCATTTCAAATTGCAAATCACAAAATGCGTCGCCAAATACATGGGCGTCACGATTTAGGCTTTGGAAATCCTAACCCTAATTTCTAAATCAGCAAGTGTGTCGCTATATAAGCATGTGTTTCCATTTAAAGTTAGAAACCCTAATTTTAAATTGTGACTAGCGTCGCTATAATTCATTTTAGCATCACCAATTGCAAAACGGGTGTCGCTATACAGCAACACAACCAAATTTTGAAATTCAAAGCATAATAAATCCATCAAAAAGTCAAATTTCAAATCGAGTTTTGAGTTACATACCGTTGGTCCTAATCCTGGAAGTCGTTGGTGCTCTCGAACTCGATCAAAAATGTGTCATGGGAGCTCTCACTGTGCCATTTCGTCAGAGCTCAAAACAACAAGAATCCTCAAGGTGTGAATGCACAAATGAATTGAAAGTGACCCTTCTTGGCTTATTTATGTAGATTTTTTTAACCTAATTTCACCTTCAAAATAGGGTTTATCATCATTTTCACCAATTTTGCCAATTGAAACCTAATTTTGCCTCATTCTTTGCATTTTTGGCATAATTCTTGCATCTTGGAGCCTTTCTAGACCCCTTGGGGTAGCTTTTAACCTTTATCGAGAAATCAACCCAAAATTCAAAAAAAATGCCCAATTTCTCGAGGGGGCAGGGAATCAGCTTAATCCTTTAGTAGTGGGGCATCGAAAAATCAAAAAAAAAAAATTGATTTAGGCAATAGTTTTAATCCAAGGAGTGTTATTCTTTGAATTGAAGCAGCAGGTGCCTCGCTTCAAAGAAGGGCAAAATGTAGACACTGAAAAATGTCTTGAATAATATCATACATTTAAAACATATACTAACATCATTTCCTTTGAAACCCATTCTCTTTTCACTTAATTGATTAAATTGGCCTAGTTTTTTAATTAATTATATCATTTGCATCTATTAACCTAATTCATCAAATTGGATTAATTCGCCCCCTTTCACACTAACATTTTATCTCATTAAATTAAATAAATCAACATATTTAATTTAATTCCATAAGTCATCTTTGTTGATGAATGGTAGCTTAGGTCAAATATAAATGATGATTGCTAAAATAATCATCATCATTTATATAAGATCAGATTGCTCTTCATATAAAATATATCTAGAAATAAGTAATTTCGAATTTATAAAGCATGTATAAAATCGAAATAAATAAATGATGTTAAAATCTACATTAAATAAATTGGATCTCTTATCCGCCTTTATTGAATTTTATGTGTTAATGATACTATCGTATGTTAGTAGGTTCTCTTAGAACCCGTGCGCCCAAAGGGACACGTCCAATGAGTGGACGTGTGTCCACTTGTGGAGACACATCCTCTCATGAGACGCGTCTATTAGAGGAGTGTCTCCATAACATATAAATTGCAGATCCCTCATGATATGCAAAACATCAAAATTTATTAATGTTCTGCAATCAACGCATTTAGCATAAAGAATAGAAATCTGGAAATTGGTTTTGACTTAGAATTCTCACACAGAATTTTTGACCTTAGTGTTTTCTTAGATTTATTAGGATCCTATTTAGAGAAAGATTTGATTACATTTACAATTTTATTTAATTAAATACCCCTAAGTTATTTAATTAAATATCATTTTACCTTTTCCCCTTTCATTAAATCATTTAATTTAATGAAAATCACTTTATTCCTCCAAAACCTCTAATTTTGTGATTAAACTTTGTTTAATTAACAATTAATCTAATTTTCCTCCAAAAGGGAAAATTATCATGGAATATTCCTTATCCTCCTTTTTTGCACAATTAAAACTTTATTTTAATTTGCAAATTAACCTTTTTCTCATCCATGAATATTGGAATATTCTCTCTCCTCCAATCATCTCACTTGGCTTCAAATGCAAGTTATCTTTTAACCTCTTGAGCAAGTCACCTTTTGACCTGTGTGCAGGTCAAAACTATGTTTGTTTGGAACAAATGTGAGCCTTTGATTAATTATCATCTTGCATTCTCATCCATTGATGATAATCCATGATCCATGACTCTTCTTTCCTCCATCCTTCACCATTTATTAATCTTTTAAATCTCAACCCTCCATTGCTCACTTGTTCTTTTATAAATAGAACCCTATTTGGAGACAAATGGATCCATCTTTCAATTGCAAACTTATGTTGTTTAATTAACTTGCACTCACACTCATATTTTACTCACTTTTAGTTTGTTTTAGTTCATTTTTAGTTGCATAATAGCTTAAGACATCCATTAATGGCTTCCATGCATTCATCTTAGCTTTTTTATAAATTAGGGTTTTCATCTTTTAGCTTAGAATTAGCTTATATTAGCTTAGCAATTGCATATTTAAATCCATCTTAGAATAAAATCATGTTAATATAGTTTGCATCATGTTTATTTTAGCATAAATTAGGTTTTCATCCATTTATCACAATGGTTTCATTGATTCTCTTTCATAGAATCGATTGAAACAAGCTCATTGATCACAAGATTGGGAAAGGGTCATTGCTCCACATCAACACAACACCAATTCCAAAACAGGATAAGTTTCAAATGATTTAGAGTAAGAATTTAACTATTTTCATACTTTACAATTTTTAGTTTCAATAAATGCTTAGTTTAACTTTCAATTTGAATGATCTTGTTTGTAAGATTGAGGTGTAATGGATAAATTATGCTTTGATTCATCATGGATCAAGCGTAATCGACCTAACCTAAAAATCCTCATCTCACACATAGATTAGGAAATTTTGTGTTTATAATAAAATATAATATGATTTATAACATGTCCAAATAGATAAAATTAAAATTTTGAAAAGATTTGGCTTAAAACAAAAGTTGCAAAAACTATAAAAGTTATTAGCAACTTTGATCATTTTTTCATTCCTTGCATCATGGGGAAAAAATAGTTGCAAAAACACATTGGTTTGAGTGGGTGAATGATTGGGGAGACCCCATTTTTCCCCTATGTTTCTTGATCCTTCTAGGCTATAGTTTTTGGCAAAGTCTCTTAGAGACCAAAGAGAACAAAATTATCAAAATTTGATAAAGAAATTCTTAAAGTTTGTGGGGCCTAAGAAATTTTTTTCTAGACCTAGAAGTTGATGTAGGGTCTTTTAAATAACCTCTCTCAATTTGTTTCAACTCAGAACCATTTGACTAGAATTAATTCTTGCAAAATGCCTCATTTACATTCAACATAAAAATTTCAAAAGTCATCATTTCATTATGTTTTGTGGGACTAAATTGAATATGCCAACACATCAGGTTGGGTCAGTGAGTGCTATGGGAGACTTCATTTCATTTTCCAAGTGTCTTGATCCTTTTGAGATACACAATTTGGGAAAAGTGTCTTAAGAGAACTAAGAGAAAAAAATCCAAAGTTTTCTTTCTTAGAGTTTGTGGGGCCTAATAATATTCCATCTAGACTTACAAGTGGATCTGGTGTCCCTCCAAAATAACCTCTCTCAATTATTATCAACTCGAAATTGTTTTATAGTGCAAAGAATAAATGTATTCTTGCAAAATATCTCAATGACATTTAATGTAATAATTCTAAGAGCCATAATGTATGTTCTTCATAGTATGGGGTCAAACCAACTATGTCAACATAACAAGGTGGGTGGATGAATGCTAGTGGAGGCCCTATTTCATTCCCCAAGTGTCTCGATCATTCCAAGCTACACGATTCTAAGAAAAAGTCTGAAAAATAAGTTCTCAAATTTTATGGAGCCTAAAAATGTTCCAACTAGATCTAAAATTGGATGTGGGGCCCCTTCCCAACACTTATCTTAGTTTTTCTCAGCTAAAAATTATTTGACCATACAAAAAATGAATGCATTCTTATAAAATATCTCATTTGTGCTCAAAATAAAATTTCTAAGAGTTATGTTTTACATTATTCATGTTGTGAGATTAAAAAAATTACACCAACACATCAAAGCGAGTGGGTGAGTGCTAAAGGAAGCCTTATTTTATTTCCTAGGGGTCTCAATCCTTCTAATATACACTATTTTGACAAAATATCTTAAGAAACTTGAGAGAAAAAATTGTTGAACTTTGACAGAGTAGTTATTAGAGTTTGTGAAGTATAGGAATGTTTCATCTATACCTGTAGGTGGATGTGGAGTCCCTCTCCAATAACATCCCTCATTTTTTATCAACTAAAAACTATTTGATTGTGAAAAAAATGAATGCATTCTTGCAAAATGCCTCATTTGAGTTCAACATAATATTTCCAAGAGCCATATTTTTCCTCCTTCACATCATGGGATCAAACCAAATATGCCAACATGTAATGGTGGTTGGCTGAATGCTAGGGGAGGCTTTATTTTTTCCCCATGATTATTAATCTTTCCAAGCTACAAAGTTCCAACAAAGTCTCTTAAAGAGACCCAGGAGCAAAAACTATCAAATTTGTATTAATAAATTATCCAAGTTTGTGAGGCCTAAGAATGTTTTTTCTAGACCTAATAGTGGATGTGGGGTCCCTCCATGATAAACTTTCATTTTTCATCAACTCCAGATCATTTTATTGTGTAAACAACAAATGTGTTCTTGTAAAATCCATCAATGGTGTTTACTATATTATTTTGAAGAGCTATATTTTATGTTCTTCACATTTTGGGTTTGAACTGCTTATGCCAACATATCAGGGTGGGTGGGTGAATGATAGGAAGGGCCTTGTTTCATTCCATTGGTGTTTCAATTATTTTAGGATACTTGATTCCAAAAAAATCTCTTCAGAGACATAATAGAAAAAAAATTACCAAATTTTGGATTATTTCTAGGAGTTCATGGAGTTTTTTAAAATCAAAACTCTGACCTTACAAACAATGAATGCATTCTTGCAAAATGTCTCATTTATTTAGTTAAATATTACCAAGAACCATATTTTGAATTTGTTACACCATGAACCAAACTGAATATTTCAAGACATCAAGGTGGGTAGGTGAATGCCAAGAGAGGCCCCATTTTTTCCCTAAGTATTCCTTGCAGCATATATGATTTTAAAAAATTCTCTTAAGAGATCCAAGAGAAAAAATTGGTAAATTTTTATAGTGTAGTTATCAATTTTTTTAGAGCTTAGAAATTTTCCATCTACACCTATAGGTGGATGTGGAGTCCCTCTCCAATAACCTCTCATTTTCTCAACTTGAAACTATTTGACTATGCAAATAAAGCATGCATTTCTTGTAAAATGCTTCATTTTCATTTAGCATAATGTTGTCAATAGCCATATTTTGAATCCTCGCATCATGGGATGAAATTGATTACTCCAACATGTTGGGGTGGAAATTTAAATATTTAGGAGGCCTCATTTCATTCCCTAGTTGTCTCAATTCATCTTCACTACAAATTTTTGTTATGCCTTGCATACACACCCCTCCTTTTTGTTCACAAACATGTAAGACCCCCTTCATTCTTTTCATCAAATGCACAACATACACATCTAAAATGTTAAAATGATAAATAAAATTTCTCACAAGGATACATAGATCTACTAGCTAGCAATTTGTGTTATGCTAGGTCCATATAAAATGCTCAAATTCATGCACCAACAAGCTCAGTTATGCTAATTTTGTGGATTGTTTGGCAAATCATGCCTCAAGGAGCGCATAAATGTTTAACATCACGAAGGACAGTTTAACGTCTTGAGGGACAAATAAATTGTTAACTTCATAGGGGATGAATTGATAACCACACCTCAAGGGGCATTATAAACAACACCACCAAGGGGGTTATGTCAATATGTCAAAGCTCAAGATACATAAATGTGTGAATATATGAAATGGATAGGGTGATATGCCGCCCCTTAAAATGTTAAGCATACTTGTTATGTTGATATTTTAAGGAAAAGAAATGGGAAGAGGGGATTATCAAGAAGGACCCACACCTCCAAAACCTAGGTACCCTTGCCCCCCAAGTGTATAAGAAAGGACAACCATGCTAGAGACTATCATGTTTCTATCATTGATGAAATATGGTTGCATGTAAGATTGTACCGCCATGAATGGCAATAAGAACATACATGGAGCTACAAATGCCACATGGTGAGGAGCAACACAATAGAAGAGAGTTTATCATTTAGAATGAACAGGTGCATCAACACATGGAAGAGTGATTGCACTACAATAAAGAAGTATATTATTACTCAAGGTTCAACATTCATTGGTAGGAATGATCATGCACTCGATGATATACACAAAAAGAGTGATTTTTATCAAATTTATTATGTGTTGGAGGAGGAAGAGTAATCAAGAGAGCTTTGAGAAGCCTCGACAAAATATGCTCTTACTCGGATAGAGGATAAGGAATAGAAGACAATCCTTTATCATGTAAAGAAAAGTTTTCTCGCTTACCACTAGAAGTTATAAATACGGTAGATGATGGAAGATGAGATGTAGACAAAGGAGAAGGTTGGAAACCTAAACCAGTTTTAGTAAGGTATGGTATAGGCTTCATGTGATCTTTAACTCCTTGTTCCATGTTTTCATTATATCTAAATTTAGAAATAATTTTAAATCCCACCCCAAATGTTTTTCCAACTCAAATGGAGGAAGAGAATTTGTGTTTAAATGAGAAGATTATTTGTTGGATGAGAAGAATTGATTATTTTGCAAGAATGCAAATATTTTTTGAGTGTTAAAATGTTAGGATTAGGAGGATATTTGTTAGATATAACCAACACATGAGGGACAAAATCTAAAGAGCCCCCATCTTCATCATAGGATGATGATGTTTGTGAATTTGTCGATGTAGGAGTAGAAGATTGTGTAAAGAAACAAAAGATTCTTTAGGTTTAGATTATGAGATTTTGTACTCTCCGACAAATGAGGGTGTAAAATCTAATGAACCCCAGTTGTCACAAAAATATGTATTTGAAGATGAAATATTATTTTGATCCTTGTCATTGTTCAAAGGAATTGTGGTGTTAATATTAGATTGTGTCAACTCCTTGGGCTTTGATGGTGATATTTTATACTCGCCAATGAAAGTAGGTGTAAAATCTAACGAACCCCAATCATCACCAAAGAGTGCATTCATAGTATCATTATTATTGGAAGGTAATGGTTCAACTTTTGAACATGGAATCAAGCTACTAAAAGAGTTGGAAATTTTATGTTTGTCTTGTACATAAATTTTTGCATCTTATTTAACCATATATACCTTGTTATTGTATTCATATTTCATTGTGGTGAAGATTAGACGGGACTCCCTTCATGGTGTTAGAATTAAACATGCTCTGATACCATGTTAAAATTGGCTATGGATGCCAAGATCTATGGACCAAATAGAAAGCACAAAGAAGAGAGAAAATAATATGACAAGAATAAACTGTATTCAATGTCAATGATAATAGAATTGCTTCAATGTGTGTTACAATGAGAGACCCCTTGGTTATATAGCCAAGGTGAGAACATAGGAGTGCATAAGATTATGACAAGTGTCGTAATCTTATGACATGAGACAACAATGAAAAGCTATCACTCCACCTAAAGTGGAAAGGTGATAATGTGATAACCACCACAAATAGTGGATCTACCACAAAAGGTGGAACCCTAATCACATGATATGTCCATGAAAGGTGGAGGTGATAGAGTGATAACATGATAAGTCCACCAAAGGTGGAAATTCTCCAACAACTCCTATGTGGTCCCTAAGTAAACTTAACTAAGGTGTAATTATGACCTAGGACAAGGTACAAAATATTTAATTACACCAACACCCCCCCTTAAGTGCAACTTAGGGAGAATGTACACAAATGCAAACAATGCAAGATGGGTCCCGGCAACTAGGCCATGTTAGGTACCCATGTACAAATGCAATGCAATCTCTCACAAACGGAGAAAAGGAGAAAACCCAGTGGGACAAAACTCCTCCCCAAAAGAGAGATGAAATACAAAATGGAAATGCTCTCAATGATGCATGAGAAGGTAAAAACCCCATGTGAGGAAAAAGACCCCCCCCATAAGAGAGAAGTAGAAGAGAGACAAGGCAGCCCCCCCTCAATGTTGAGTCTCCTGCAATGATGGTAGAAGCTCGACATTGAATGCTGAAGATGATCCAATTTCGTCGAACAACGTTCCTCCCCTTAGGAAGAAACAAAACCAAGGATGTATGTAGGATGTATGATGTCTCTGAAGCATGCTCAAGTGTCTCCATGTCGATGTCGAAAGATGACACACTCCAAACAGGCGTTCTAGGCCACACTGCTGAAGAGTACAATCCAACATCTAGTAGAGAAGAATGTAGAACATGATCCAAAGAGAAAGATATCCCCTCTAAAGAAAAAGAAGCCTCCTCCAAATGCTGTCCAAAAGTATCCACACTCATGTCAAACTGCAAAGAATGATCATGTAGAGAATGAACAAGAGGGTCAGAGTGTTCCCTCACAACAACTGAAGAAGGAGCATCTTCATCAAAGAGAAGATGAGTGTCTTCAATGATGTCCCCCAAATCTGCAAGATGAGACTCCACAAACAAGTCTGAAATACCTGTCAAGAAGCCATCCAAAGTAGCCATATCTGGAAGACAATGTGTATCCTGCTGCACTGAAGCACAAGGAACCCAAACTATGGAATCACAAGCATCCTCAAGTACAACAATAGATGAATCTTCCAATGCTAGATCACAAGAGTCCTCAACCTCAATATGTTGACTCATAGATGAAGAAGATGAATCCTCTAAATCTAGATTAGGAGCCATAGAAACTGAAGTCTCAAGAGATGTCTCTGTAGGAGGAGAAGGAGAAGGTTCTGTGTCATCAAAACTACCATACCTTTCCTAATCAGCAAGTGTTTCAGCTGTTTTATCATCAATAGGTCGAAACTCTGCAAGTGGAACAAGACAATATGCAACAAGATCCTCTGGAAATGGAGGTTCATTCGAGTCTCCATACATCTCCCAAAGTTTGGTCATAAGATCACGAGGGATCTCAATATCATCAATGGACATTAGTATATCAATATCCATATTACAACCAATTAATCCCAGAATATGTTCTATTTTTATGTCCCACACAACTCTCTTCCATTTTGATGAAGGTTTAGGAACCAGTCCATAAAGATATGGCAAAAGATTGAGCCACCTACAATGTGTTAGGATTCCATCTCGCCAAGACTTAAAGTTCCATGGATTTAACCTTATTATAGCAGGATGTTTTTTGATGCCCATATTACACTCCTCAACTTAGTCACACAATAGACTAATCAAGAGACATAAACCAACAAAGGCAAAAGATTACCCCCCCAAATCACTCAATCAAGAAACTCCCCAAGAAATATCTGATTTGGCACTTTATACTTGGTGCGTTTACAATTGCCACTGCCAAAAATAGCAAAGTGGACTTTGATTTTGGTACATGCAAATTGCCAAAATAGGCCTCAAACTCACAATATAAAAATTACAGTACATAAGATAAATCTGGTCACACCACTGGAAAGTACAAGAAAAATCATGCACTTTCAAAACAAACGGCACTCAAAAATGTTACCGTAGGAGCAAGTTATGAGCTCCCGAAGTGCCCAAAATGAGGATGAAGCAGCAACACCTGTGAAAATCTGCAATTTCTGGAAAACCTAGAAGCCAAAACCAAAAATTGATTACACCACTAGGAAGAGGACAAAAAATTAGTCCAAATCAAAAAAAATTGCTCGAAAAAAGGAGCCAAATTGAGTGAGTTATGAGCCTCTGAAGTTGAACTGCAAAAGTCAAAAGCCCATTTGTGAAGGGTGAAAAAAAATTCAATAGGCGCTGATGTCAGCGCTGACGCATTGCTGATGTCATCAATCTACGGGATTAAATTTGATGGCTTGGGGCGCATCAAACTCGCCGCCGCCCCTTAGCCGGAATATGCTTTTCAACTGACAGAATATTCAGTGGAACCTGAAAATATACTAGCCAGAATATTCGCTGTACTCCCTGTGCCGGAATATTCTGAAAAAATGCCATCGATTTTTGCTGTCGGAATTGTGGCCGGATTTGTGCCGCCGGTTGAGAAATTGCCGACGATATTGGGGAACCGCGGGTGCTGGTGGGGCCGCAGGTGAATGGGATGGCACCGGAAGGGGTACACGTGGCCTCCGTCGGTACCCTATACCTGCAGGGAGGACAGGTACCCTGCGTATGTACCAGTCTACAAACGCAGACTTTTTAAAAAAAACTTTTGTATTTTTTTTTTAATTTTGATTTCTTTCAAATATAAATCTGACAATGAGTTTTTTGAAAAAAAAATTTAATCAATAATTCAAAGAATTTTCGACCGATTAAAAATTAGATTTTTTTTTTTTTTTGAAAAATCGTACCGTCGCGTAATGATGGCGACCTGGGGGCCGTACGGCTCTTTGAACAAAAAAAATTTGCCTCACCAAATGACTTGTTTCGATTTGGACGAATGGACAATCGATTTTAGGGTTTTTGGCCCTTCTGGACGTGATGGCAGGGTCGGATTTGACCCAAAATGCTCCAAAAATGCAGCTACCTTCTGGATCTGGCAACCACAATGCAGCTTCAAACCCTCTTAGATTTGACCTCATATGTCCGATTTGGACGAAACAAAAGGCAAAATCGACTTTCTCGAACCTTTCGGACACAATGGTGAGCTTAGATTTGCACCAGCAAGCTCCGATATAAACCTGCAATAAAGAGCCAAAAATGGAACCTCCGCAAATCTGGTACCTCTCTTCAGAAAATGACTCTCTAATGGCACCCAACCCACTCTGATACCATGTTAGAATTAAACATGCTCTGATACCATGTTAAAATTGGCTATGGATGCCAAGATCTATGGACAAAATAGAAAGCACAAAGAAGAGAGAAAATAATATGACAAGAATAAACTGTATTCAATGTCAATGATAATAGAATTGCTTCAATGTGTGTTACAATGAGAGACCCCTTGGTTATATAGCCAAGGTGAGAACATAGTAGTGCATAAGATTATGACAAGTGTCGTAATCTTATGACATGAGACAACAATGAAAAGCTATCACTCCACCTAAAGTGGAAAGGTGATAATGTGATAACCACCACAAATAGTGGATCTACCACAAAAGGTGGAATCCTAATCACATGATATGTCCATGAAAGGTGGAGGTGATAGAGTGATAACATGATAAGTCCACCAAAGGTGGAAATTCTCCAACAACTCCTATGTGGTCCCTAAGTAAACTTAAGTAAGGTGTAATTATGACCTAGGACAAGGTACAAAATATTTAATTACACCAACACATGGCATGAATCCATGGTCTACCAAGAAGAATATTATATGAAAGAGGGGTAAGTATGACATGGATAAGGGTGCATAAAACCATAGGTCCTACCTTAATGGGTAGTGTAATTGTACCAAACGATTCCCTAGCAACATTATAAAAGCCACAAATAGAAAGAATATCTAGTTTTATGAGACTTATCCACACCAATCTTATGTAAAAGGTCAATGCTACAAACATGAAGACCTGATCCATTGTCAATGAGAGTACGTCTAACCCCAACTTTATTGGTGATGACAAATATCATGAGAGCATCATGTTGATTTTGAATCTCAGGAGTAGGTAATTCACTTTAATTGAAAACAATATCTAAGCTTGTTGCACTCATACCATCTAGCAAGGTTGCTACATTATTTGGTTTAATAGGTGGTATAGTAATCTTCCGCAAAGCCTCTTGGAGCATACCATGGTATGTAGGTGAAGTTTGAATTAAGTCTCAAAAGAAAGATCTTAGTTGGAGTATTATACGGTTTCTCCACAAGATCATACTCTTTTCCCATATGTTGAGGAGGACGAGCTGTGAGGGGAAGATATGGTTGAGGAAATGGAATGGATTTTTGTTTTTTTTTGTTTGTTATTTTGAGTGTTACATGTGTGAGAAATTGCATGATAATGTGGTTGTTGTGACACATTTTGGTGTATATAGTTGTTTTGAGTGAGTTGTTTTGCAAAGTTTAGGATATGACTAGGAGGTTTAGACTGGGTTGAAGGAGGTCCAATAATGAGAGAAGGCCTAGTTTGAGGTTAAGGAACATGAGGAGGAGGATAGATGATAAGCTTTGGTTGAGGACATATTAAAGGAGCAATGAAGGGAAACATCTTGAGAAGATACAAAGTTTAGGTAAGAAAAGGTGTTTGGTTGTTGTCCCCAAGGGAGAAACAAGTAGGTTGACTAAGATTTTGATCACTTTTGGTGGGAGAAACAATATTTTTTAGGAAAATGCAATGAGTTAGGTGATTTAGGGCTAAATTGGTAATGTATAGTTGAATCTAGAATTTTTAGGGTAGACTACCAAAAATAGGAACCGAATCTGAATAGAGATTACAGAGCAAGGTTTCACATAGAAAATTGAGGTGAAATTGACTAGACAAGGGCATGGGCACCCTAGTCCAAAAAATTAGGGTTTTTGGAATCTCAGAACAGGTACAAGTGTGTAATAGATTGTAGGCATTTTTCTATGAAGACCTAGGTCTGAGAACTGACAAAGTTCAAAAAAAGAATTATGTCATAATTTGATTATTAGAGGCATATGAAGGCATGAATGAGCCATTTTAAGCATTCAAAGGAGTTGATAGATGAAATCAACTTCACACATGGATGCCCCCACGAGGTAGGAAATAGGGTGACATGCCAGTAAAACAGATATGTAAATGAAATGGTGGAAATATGTGTTTAGGTTAATATTTTTGTAAGGAACAAAATACTTCAAATACTCTTATTTTTATAAAAAAACACATAACATTTGCAAATTGAAATGGAATAACTCAAATTTAAAACCCTAAACAAGGAAAATTGGACTTGAAACAATGCAAATAAATCCAAATATTTTACAATTTTGATCTAAATTGAATTCACCAAGGTGTTTACTATTTAATGAACAAAGAGTGCAAATGCTTAACTTTGAAAATGAAACTAACACATATTAATAACAAGATATTCAAATAACCTAGGTTTTTTTATCAATTTTCGAACTATATGTTGATAAATCAAAAAATTGCAAGTGTAGAATATGTCGAGTTCACCAAAATATAGAGTAAAAAAAGAGATCATAGATCTAACTATAAGTAGATTAACTAGGATCAATTATTTTCTTTCCCTCACATTCGAACAAACCAACTAAGGTTTTTATGATTGGTTGTCTACCTCAAAGGAGATCCAATCTGCTAGGTTTTGTTCTTTTGATTTGTAAAATGAATTTTGATGTATATTTTAATAAACCTATTTGACATAAACCCTATATTTGAAAATGTAATTTATCACACTAACAAAACTGAAAATTGATGGAATAGTTACAAATCTTAAAAATGGAGACAAAGAGGAACTTGCATATAAAAATTGAGCTTACATTTGAGGGACAAGGGTGAGGGCGCCCTTGTCCAAAATTAAGGGTTTTTGAATTATTGAAGTTTGATCTTGAGAGTGCATGTCTACTATGCACTTTTCTACAACTTTTTGCTGACGATAAACAATAATTGATTGTAATAACAAATGATAAATAATAACATAACCTTAGGTATGAAATCTATGTCGAAGTGATGTCCACGCCATAAGTTGCCACCAAAGGTTGTTTGATGGATGCTTGAATTTCCTTAAAAACCTACAAGAGGTTAGTCCACAAAACATAATAGATTGTCATAGCTAGCACGTATAAGATAACTCATATACATCTTCATAAAAGTACATAGTCAATCATGATAATGCCTTGCTCATAATGCTTCATATTTCTTGTTTAATGTTCAAATAAGAGGAACACTTGTTCATATATGCATCGTAATTGTTATTTTTTATTATAGGCCAATCTATGATCATTTTCAATTCTCCAAGGACCAACACCAAAATAACATTTATTAAAATAGGTCACCTTTAGGACAAGGGTGCCCTTTCCCTTGTCTAGATGATTTTGGCTCAAATTTCTTGGGATGCCAGGGATTTTAATATATTTTCCTAATATGGCCCCAAAATGAATAAATTATTAATATAATTAATGTTATAGGAAAAATTGTTGCAAGTATGGATGTGCTTGGTGGTGTTGTCATTAATGTTGTCAATGATGTCAACACTTTACAAGATGAGTAAGTTATGTATTTGCCAAGTGCTTTTGAGAAAATTTGAGAAATAATGAAAGTTGTGTTCTGAGTGTGCTCCAGTAATGTGGTTTGCATTTTCTCTATGTTGATTCAATGCCCATGCGGATCTGAAGGTATGTTCATGAGCTTAAGTGGATTGTATATTCTAAGTTTCAGCTTCTGGGTTGATGGAGAGTATAAGTTATGTTCACCGGTGTGTGAACTGGGTTTGCAAAGTTATCTGGTTATTGACTAGGAGAAATGTTTTGGCTCCGCAGTCCTGTAGAATTTGGTTTCAGATCTTGCATAGAGAAAATCGATTTGTGAAAGTGTGTGCATGATCCAAGATGGTGTTTGGGTCCTAAAGTAAATACGTAATTGGTCCTCTCACATTCTTATCCACTGCGGAAATGTTGAGTAGCCAACCTTGTTTGAATTTATAATTTGTAATTGTATAGTCGACCTTATGAATGTCTCTAAGGTTGAATATGGTATATAAGCGAATCAAGTTGAAGTGAATTAATAATCCATCCATCTTTCAATTCGAGCAAGAGAAGAGTGCGCAAATAAGTGCGAAAAGTAGAGTGTGGAAGAGCGAAGTGCAGCAGCAGAACTTAATTATATTTATATTCTTTAGTTCAAGTTGTGAAGTGTTTAGAACTCCTAGTGGTGGATCTTTATCTATTTCTTTGTAATTTTATGTAGGCAGTGAGCCTCTTTTTCTGGACAGTGAGTCCTAAGGCAGTGAGCCCTTAATTTGCGTAGTGAGCCTTCATATCTCGGCAGTGAGCCTGTGTATCCGATTTTGCATTCTTCTATATTGTGAGTTAATCCTCACTATGGTTTTTCCCTCATTGATTTTTCAACATAAATATGGTGTCTTTGGTGTTGTATTTCTATTATTTGCATTCTATGTTTACACTTAATAAAAAATTAAAGTTAAAGTGGAATTGCTTGATTTTATAAGTGGAAAGAATTGATACAACTAATTCACCCCCCCCTCTCTCAGTTGTCTTGTGTGCATTTCAACAATTGGTATTAGAGCTCTAGTTCCTTGGTGAAAAGCTTAACCACTTGAGGTAGATCAGATGGCGCACAAGTTGTAGCTTCTTATGTTTGATGGAGTTGATTACAATAACTGGAATAACAGATGAAAAGTTACCTGATTTCAATTAGTTTCAATACCTGGAAAGTTGTGGAGACAAAGTATGTGATTCCAACAATCGGTCCTTCCACTGCTAATGAGGTTGCAGCTTTTGAAGAGAATGAAAAAGTGAGGTTTTCTATCTTTAGTGCATTATCTAAAACTAAAAGATCAAAAGTTATTTCTTTGGCTACTGCACATGAAATGTGGACAAAGTTGAAAGACATTTATGAAGGAAATGAGAGAGTAAAGTTGTCAAGGAAACTAACTGCTAAGCGAAAATTTGAGAATTTGAGAATGGAAGATGGAGAAGACATTGTGAGCTATTATCAGAGAGTAAAGACTATAGTGACCGAAATCAAGAATCAAGGTGGTACCATGAAAGATGAGGATATAACTAAGAATATATTGATGACCTTACTAGACAACTACAGTGACAAAGTTTCTTCTCTTGAAGAATAGTATGATCTAAAGACATTTACTAAGGAACATCTATTTGGTGTCCTAACTGCATTTGAGATGAGAAAATTTGCAAGAGAAAAGGAGAAGACTGAAACAACCTTTAAAGCAATGAAGATAGGAGATGATGATGATGATGAAGATGATACAGAAGATCTAGAAGCTAATTTCACAAGGAGATTGAAGAAAGGTACTGGTAAATACAAAGGTAAATTGCCTTTTAAATGTTTCAGCTGTGGAAATATTGGTCATTATGCATCAAGATGTCCTAATAGAGCTACACAAAAGAAGAATAAGGATGGTAATAATAACTTCAAGGATAAGAAGGACAAAAAGTTCAAGAAGTTGTATTATGTCAAAGAAGATGCGGGTATTTTTGATGATGAATCAGACCTTGAGGACGATAAGGATGAAGTATTGTTTCTAGCCCTAGAAAAGAAATGTGGAAAGGAATATGGTTCAGAAAACAAGAAAGATGAAACAGAAGGTACTTTGGTGACTTTTTTTCATGCTAGACAAGATGAAGACTTTTGGGTAATTAACAGCGGATGTTCAAATCATATGATTGGAGATAAAAGTAAGTTTACTAAACTTGAGAAGTGTGATGGAGGTATAGTCATGTTTGGAGATTACTCTAGTGCTGAGATTGTTGGTAAATGAACGATTAGCTTTGATGGAAAACACAACACTGATGATGTTTATTATATTTTAAGCTTGTGTTTCAGGATAACACTTGTGAGATTAGAAAAGGATTTGAAACTGTGGTTGCACCTGGAAGAAGAACTCATGGAAATATCTATCAACTAAAGGAGGTGATGGACAATCTTTTGTTTCACAGATTAATGAGAGTTGGCTATGGCATAGGAGAATGGGACATGTGAATATTGATAATATGGTTAGAATCAGTTCTAGAGAAGTTGTGAGAGATCTACCTAGAATCACAAAGCCTTCTAATTCAATTTGCAGAAGTTGACACGTGGGAAAGCAGACAAGAAGCATTTTCAAGGGAAAATATCAATCTTCTACCAGAATGCTTGAATTAAATCATACAAACCTTTGTGGTCCTACAAGAACAAGCAGCTTGAATGGTGACAAGTACTTTATGCTTTTAATTGATGATTACTCTAGGATGACATGGGTTACATTTCTTAGAGAAAAATCTCAAGCTCTTAATAGATTTAAGGTGTTTTAAGGCAAGAGTAGAAAATGAGGCAAATTTGAGAATTAAATGTTTAAGATCTGATAGACGTGGAGAGTTTACATCTAGTGAATTTAATGCATATTGTGAAGAGCATGGCATAAAAAGACATTATTCTACTCCTAGAACCCCACAACAAAATGGAGTTGTTGAGAGAAAGAATAAGATTGTACAAAAGGTAGCTAGAATCATGATGAAAGAATCAAATGTTGTTGATGTGTCTTGGAGAGAAGCTATGCATATTGTTGTTTACATTCTTAATAGAGTTCAAATTAGGGGTAATAGCACTAAGACTCCTTATGAGTTATGGACTGATGATACTCTTACTGTGAAATACTTTAAGATGTTTGGTAGTAGATGTTACATTAGAAGAGATGAAGAAAATCTTGGAAATTTTGATGCTAGATGTGATGAAGGAATCTTCCTTGGTTATTCTAATAACAACAAAGCTTATAGATGTTTTAATAAAAGGTTGAAAAAAAACATTGAAAGTACTAATGTGAAGGTTGATGAAGCTATGTATAGACCAGTGGAGATAACTAAAGTTGAACCTAATGAACCTATTTGTGAGAAAGTTCAAGAAGAAGAGAAGGAAGAGAAAGAACAAAGTGAAGAAGAAGAGAATCTGAAACCACACCAAAGCCTCCTAAATATGTTCAAAAAAATCATCTAGAGGATCAGATAATTGGAGACAAAAATGGAGTGAAGACAAGAAGCAAAGTGGTTGAGGTAATCTTGTGTTTACTTTCTAAGATAGAACCTAAGACTGTGAATGAAGCATGTAATGATGAAAGTTGGATGAAAGCAATGAAAGAAGAATTACAACAGATAGAGAAGAATGAAACTTGGGAATTAGTCCCTAGACCCATAAACAAGAATGTGATTGGTTCGAAATGGGTGTTCAGAAACAAATTGAAAGAAGATGGTGAAGTGGTTAGGAATAAAGCGAGACTGTTATGTAAAGGATATTCATAGGTTGAAGGCATAGATTTTGAAGAAACTTTTGCACCTGTAGCAAGAATGGAAGTCACTCAGATGTTCTTGGCATTTTTAGCACATTAAGATTTCAAGGTATATCAGATGGATGTCAAGTCTGCATTCCTAAATGGGGAATTGGAAGAAGTATACATGGAGCAACCAGAAGGTTTTTCACTGTCTGATGAACCCGACATGATTTGTAAATTGAAGAAAGCTTTATATGGTCTGAAGCAAGCTCCCAGAGCTTGGTATGCTAGGTTGGATAAGTACTTGACAAAACAGGGATTCAGCAAGGGGTTCGCAGACATAAATCTTTACTTTAAGATTGAGAAAGGTAAGATGTTGATATCTGTGGTGTATGTTGATATCATTTTTGGTGGAAATGAAGGTATGTGTAAGAAGTTTGTTGATGAGATGCAAAAATAATTTGAAATGTCTATGATTGGTGAATTGAATTTCTTCCTTGGACTTCAAGTTAATCAAACTAACAAAGGGATATTCATTTCACAATCTAAATATGTTAAGGAATTGTTGAAGAAGTTTAGAATGGATGGCTCTAAACTGGTTTGTACTCCTATGGTAACTAGTTGTAAGTTGACTAAGGATGTTGAATCTACTAAAGTTGATCAGAGCATGTACAAATCCATGATTGGTGGATTTTTGTATCTTACTGCTACTAGACCTGACATTATGCATGCAATATGTTTAGTTGCAAGATTTCAAGCAGAATCGAAGGAAGCACATGTTACAATTGTGAAAAGGATATTCAGATATCTTAAAGGAACTCCATATTTTGGGCTAAGGTATCTGAAGGACAATGACTTTACATTGAATGCCTACATTGATGTTGATTGGGTTGGATGTATAGATGACCAAAAGAGTACAAGTGGAGGAGCATTCTTCCTTGGAGGAAGATTAGTTGCATGGTTGAGCAAGAAACAAGATTTAGTTTCTTTATCTACTACAGAAGCAAAGTATATTGCAGCAACATCCTGTTGTACACAAGTATTGTGGATGAAGCAAACTTTGATGGGCATAGGTGTGATGGGTGATGAACCTACTGCTATCTTTTGTGACAATACAAGTGCTATAAACATATCAAAGAATCTGATAATGCATTCTAGAACAAAGTGCATATCTATGAAGTATCACTTTTTGAGAGAGAAGGTGTTGAGGAACGGAGTTAGACTTGAATATGTGCCTACTAAAGAACAAGTTGCAAACATATTCACTAAGGCCCTTCTGAAGGATACTTTTGAGTATCTCAGAGGGAAGCTAGGGGTTTCTGCCCCTCCTTCTTTGAACTAAGTACACATGGAGGTGCATCAGTCCAGTGGATTCACAGACTCTTCTTGGTCTAGACTGATGATTGAGGTCTACTCCTCAAGGGGAGTAGAGAAGTGCATTTTTGTAGTATGTGTTGTGGGTGTACTCCTTAGAGGGAGTGAACACAACTTTATAAGGGAAGAATTTCCTTTTCCGTTTATGTCAAAAGGGGAGAGAGAGATCATGTGAAAATTATATGCTTGGCAAGTTGCCGCTTCTAAAAATCATGTAGGATATGGAAGAGAGATCATGTATTCTTTATAATTGGCAGGTTGTCGCTTCTGAGAATCATGCATGTTGTCTTCGATGGTTTTTTCACATCATGTGTTGTCATCAATGACAAAGGGGGAGATTGCTGCAAGTATGGGTGTGTTTGGTGGTGTTGTCATTAATGTTGTCATTGATGTCAACACTTTACAAGATGAGTAAGTTATGTATTTGCCAAGTGCTTTTGAGAAAATTTGAGAAATAATGAAAGTTGTATTTTGAGCGTGCTCCAAAAATGTGGTCCGCATTTTCTCTATGTTGATCCAATGCCCATGCGGATCTGAAGGTATGTTCATGAGCTTAATTGGATTGTATATACCGAGTTTTAGCTTCTAGGTTGATGGAGAGTAGAAGTTATGTTCACCGGTGTGTGAACTGGGTTTGCAGAGTTATCTGGTTATTGACTGGGAGAAATGTTTTGGCTCCACAGTCCTCTAGTATTTGGTTTCAAATCTTGCAAATCTGGAAGATTACTATATGGTTTGTTTTTTGTATTCTGGCAAGGTTGTATGTGTTTTTGCACTCTGGAAGGCATGCTCCAAAGCTCTGATATTCTGATTGGTTATCCCGGTTGGACTGGTGAAGAATTCTCTGTAAATGAAGTTTGTTGAAGATGTTGCGGATGTATTTGGGTTGTTCTATAAGATGGTAAAATGACTGGTGAAGCGTGTTGGGCCATCTGCATGAGATAATCTTATTGGCGATGCGTGTACTTCAAGTTCATCGGTGTTTTCATTAGGTTTGGTCGACCTGGTGTTTACATGTTACATTATGTTTGTGCATCGATTTGTAAAAGTGTGTGCATGATCCAAGATGGTGTTTGGGTCCTAAATTAAACATGTAATTGGTCCTCTCACATTCTTATCCACCGCGGGAATGTTGAGTAGTCGATCTTGTTTGAATTTGTAATTTGTAATTGTATAGCCGACCTTATGAATGTCTCTAAGGTTGAAGATGGTATATAAGCGAATCAATTTGAAGCAAATTAATCATCCATCCATCTTTCGATTCAAGCAAGAGAAGAATGCACGAATAAGTGTGAAAAGCAGAGTGTGGAAGAGTGAAGTGTAGCAATAGAACTTAATTGTATTTATATTCTTTTGTTCAAGTTGCAAAGTGTGTGGAACTCCTAGTGGTGGATCTTTATCTATTTCTTTGTAATTTTTTGTAGGTAGTGAGCCTCTTTTTCTGAACAGTGAGTCCTAAGGCAGTGAGCCCTTAATCTAGGTAGTGAGCCTTCATATCTGGGCAATGAGCCCTCGGGTAGTGAGCATGTGTATCTGATTTTGCATTCTTCTATATAGTGTATCCAGTCTTGTGTGCATTTCAAATGGTGTTAATATAGTGTGAAATTGTCAAGGGTAACAATTTTACAACACTGGACAAGACTTAGATTGAGGTTTCATTGCCTTGTGATTTCACTTTGGTATATGTGTTATGGTTGGAGATCCAAAGACCCTGAAATTCTCAACTAATGGTAACCTATCTGTCCAAGATTCAAAAGGAGTGATTCCCTTCAATATTTTGTATGGAACTCAATTCTGAATATAACAAGCATAATTGATTTCTTTTGCCTAGTATTGTGGTGTAAGGCCCTTAGAGTGTATCATGCAGCTAGCCATCTCTTTTAAAGATATGTTCTTATATTTTACAACACCATTATCTTGGAGAGTATAAGGAACTATGCACTACAAGTATATCCCCTCTATTATACAAAAATGATGAAACCTATTGTTGGCATACTCACCCCCATTATCAACAAAAAACCTTAATGACTTTTCCTGACTATTTTTCAGCAAGATCCTTTAAGTCTCAAAAGTTGTTGAAGACTTTTGATTTATGTCAAGGAAGTAAACCCATGTTTATCTAAAGAAGTCGTCTATGAAAGTGAGCATACCTTGCCTTAGTGAAATATGGATGAGTAAATGCCCATGATACATCATTGCGAACAAGCTCCAGAGCTTGTATAGCCCTCCATGATTTTCCTTTGTCAAATTTCTCTTTAGGATGCTTCCCAAGGGTAAAACCCTCATAAAGACCCTTGGAGAATCTAACTCTAGGCAACCATATGACCATATCTTGATGATTTAGTTGCTCAAGGTAGTGGTAGTTAAGGTGGTCAACCACTCATACCATTTTTTATTATCTCCATCTAAATGAGTAAGCAATGTTGTCAAAGAACCATCATGTGCAAAGTGAGAAAAGGTGTAAAACCTAGCTTGGTGATCTGCCCTTCTCAAAGCTATCAAATTGTTGTTATACAACTCTCTAATTTGAAGAAAAGTGAACCCCCATGACCTTCCCTATGTGGGTAATTTGATACACTAATAGGAGAATAGCTTAAAGAGAAGGTACACTTGGAACATTTGTGAATGTTCCACCTCCACCTCCACCTCCACCTTCAACTTCAACATGCCCTCTCCCCACAATTGTTGTTAGAGTGTCATCACCCAAAGTGATAGAAGAAATACTATAAGGCTCTAAGGAAGAAAATTCAACATGTGAAGAACCCATGTGGTGCAAGACACCAAAATCAATGATCCAAGATAGAGTTGATGAAGATGCAACTGCAACTAGAGCCTTGCCCTTAGATTTTTCTTTACCTTTTTCCTTTGCCTTAGTAGATTCTTGAATTGATGAAGATTGTTTGATAAATTATAGAGCCCCTATGTTGTTCTTCTCAAGAAGATATAAAAGATGGTTGATCTACTTCTTCATACATTTGTGCTCATCATGCCCAAGTTTCTTACAATAGGAATACTTTTTCTTTCTTTCTTAGATTTCCCTTGGTTTAGTGTTAGTGTCGATTTCAGAGGATTTAAATCTTTTATCTTTCTTGTTCTCCTTGTCATTTTGAGTGTTTTGTTTCTTCCCTTTGTTGTTTCCCATTCCCAACAATGAGGGCTTGAGATTTTGATGACTTCAATATGCCCATATGTATTAACTTATCCTACTCCCTACTCAAATTGACTATGAAATTATCTAGATAAGGTATTTTCCAAGCAATTACAAATGCCCTTTTGGTGGAGTGGAAGGTAGATACAAGCACAAAATAATCAAGACCTAATTTGGAAAGTATAGAAAGAATTAGATCATCATTTTTCTCTATTCCACATTCTTTCAATTGTAGCCTTAGTGATTTGAAGTTAGTGAAGAAGTCCTCTAGGGTGTCAAAGGAACCGGAGCTCTAACTTATGAGCTCATTCTCCAACTTATGAATTTTTCTTTCATCCATTCTCCCAAAGAGTTTTTATAAAGAAAGCCAAACTTCATTAGGTATGTTCAAGGTTTCTACATGAAAGAGGAGTTTAGAGGCACATTAAGACACACAAATCTAAAAGTTTGATCACATTTTTTAAACCATTTTTCTTTAACTTCCTTAGCAATAGGTTCTTTTTCAATGCCCATTATTACCCTATACAACCCTTTGTTCTTTAACATGGGTTGTACTTTCAATTTCCAAAAATGAAATGTGGAAGGGAATACAGAAGTGCACAAGACAACACCAAACACCCCCCCTCAATTCAATATTGTGAGCACCCCGCCTCACAAAATTTGGTACTTTATATGATTAGTGCATAGGCATGTCTAATGAAATTAAAAAAAGCACTTTATAATTTTAGTGTGATAATGTTATCAATGACTTGAGCATAAAAAATAATAACTTTTGCAAAAGACACACTCAGTTTTGAGTTGCCTATCAAAAGTTTTACATTTTTTTCAATTTACTTAATAGGTTATCCTTTTTATGGCTCCCACTACTAATGTAACTTCGTGATAAATGTTGATGTCACAACGGCTAAAGGCTTGCATGAATAGTAAACTCGCTCCTATGATGAGCTTGAATACTTCGTAGTTGTCATGCTAGTTATCGCCTTGTTGTATTTGAGAGGAAGTTCATCCACCCCACGCAACCTCTAATCAATCAGGTCGAGCTCAAAATGCCTATTGGGTCGGCCTCAAAACACCTTCACTCACTAGTTAGATCAGTTTGGTTGTTCATTCCTAACTACCACTAGATCGGCCTCAACGCAATATTTTCTGCTTGTCACTAGATCGGCCTCAAGGCAGTGTTTTTTGTTTGTCACTAGATTGACCTCAACACCACCAATAATACAAGTCAAAGATCCACGACCTCATGTGAGATTCACAACCTCTAACACACAAAAACACAATACACAACAAAACTTGCATGTAACTAGTGTTTTCAAAAAAAAAAATCAATAGACAACAATACCAAACTAGAAAAACAAAAACTAGATTGGCTCTCATACCATGTGAGATAGTGCTAAGATCTTTTAGATTGAATATCAACATTAGTCAGGCAACAAAAGTCTAGAAATCGCACACCCCTGCAAGTTTATCAAAACACAAAAAATGCAAAGCAAAAGAAATTACATGAAAATGGATACAACAGTGTTGTATTAAACCACAAAATGAGATGTACATATAGGAGAGAGGGAAGACACCACCACCCAAAATAGTGTACAAGAATAGTTAGTTGAATCCCAATAACTAAGACTAGTGGCGAGTTAACTTCTTCAAGACTAGCAAGAATCCCACTAATTAAGACTAGTGGCAAGTTAACTTCCTCAAGACTAGCAAGAGGCGGCGAGCTAATTCCCACTAACTGGGACACCTAAATAGACTTGACGCCATGTGGAATTATTCATGTGCATTAGATATATCTACATTAACATAATTATCTTGGTTTAAAATTTCATAAACTAAATTAAGTCTAATATCATTGGATAGTGCAAATGTTAGAAAGAAAGAAAAAACATAAACTTTGTATTATGTATATTACAGATTGGTTTCTTTGTGTAGACCTACCAATTTCAATATTTCATTCATGTTAATTGATTCTTGCTTTTACAATTATAATTTCTTTAGATTGGTTATCTCATACAATTAGACGGTATGTTCTAGTTGAAGTGGATGCTATTTTTAATTTTTTTAATTACCAAAATCAATTCTCTATGCATAAAAGTCAGCTATGAGTTTATATTTAAAATAGTAACATAATAAAATGGGACCAATAGGCAACACCTCAAGCGATCAAAAATATCTAAAGAATTTGTCTTATACTTTTTTAAATCAAGTCTTCATTTGGTGTGTCAAATTATTTTTGTTCCTTTAGTGGCATGGTATCCATCTTCATATACTTCAAATAAACTTGTGCTTTAAAGTCCTAGATATATTTTCCATACATTTTAATATTTCAAATTTTGTCCTTAAAAAAAATCAATACAGTGTAAAATATTTTCAGTTAAATTCCAAAATAAAATTGTCGCATAACATAAATTATGAGAATACAAACAAAAATTTCTGCACATAATGAACAAACTAAGTGCAAGTGGTCATGATTCATTGGGGAAGGTGAGTTGGCTCAACTTGTGCAAATCAGGGTTTCATTCAACAACTTTAGATGTGTAGGGAGAGGACCTAGTAGCTGAGCACCCTAACTTTGCGCTTCTCAAAATTCTACGTGGAAATTTCAAATATCTCCCAAATTTCTACAGCAGTTTACTTGGCAAGTACCCTGCTTATAACTAAGGTTTCAGAGCCACATCATCAAATTGATGCCATATCAGCATGCTTTTTGTCGAGGTGTCCAAAAAGGCCCAAAAAAAAGTTAGACCAATACTTGTGCACTAAATCATGTTTTATTGGTGCACTGATGTGGCATTACATGATTTGTTGTTTTTTAGATCTAAGGAATACATTTCATTCAATTATGGGTAGTGATCATCAACACTAACAACTTTAAAGTCGCAACTATTGTTCAAATATTGTTAAAAATATTGAGCATTAAATCAACAAATGCTATAACTACTATAGAACATGCTCAGCTACTGGGTCGTCTCCCCTATATCCCATTAGGAAGTACATGATAAGAATTGTAAGTCCCAATATTTTGAAAGAAGAATCAACAGACATCTTTGACAGCCTAGACAAAGGAGATGTGGGTTTGGTGCAGCCCAACAACTTGTTCATTTCCAAACTTTAACAAAATCACTGAAAAATGTATTCTTAGAAGACAATTTTAACGACTTACCTTAGACCTCATAAATCCTTTCACTCAAAGCATTATAGATGTATATGCTGAACTTTAAAACATCACATAACTAACTTTGTTAGAATTTCGCTTGTTATCATTTCAAACCAGCATTGAGACACTTTGATGAAATGATAACCACCAACACAAGCCATCATCCTTAAGCAAGATTATTGAGTTTTTGTGGCATTTTATCAAAAATAAAGGATACAAAAGTCTGGGGCATGCAGCACCTAATGCAAACCCTCAAAACATGGCTATGCAGGTGCAATGCTGGGAAGGTATATGTTCGAGCACGCAGGGTACAAAGGGTGAGTATATTGTAATTCAAAACTGAAACAACTAAGTTGAAAGAGTTGAGAGTTGAAACATAAGATCATTAAGAAATTTAGTAAATCAGAAAGATCATATCCTATGCATATCAATTCATTAATGATTAATATGTGTCATAAAATCTTCAGCAGACATTAATGCATTTTCATATCCCCCGGTTGAAAATGCACTGCACATGTAAATTACTAAATAGGCAGATGTGATGCAATTATTGGTTGTACTGTAACAATAATCTTTAATGTGTAAACATATTATAAGGTTTTAATAAAATGTGCATTTTTAACCTTTTTGGTTGTTTAAACCATTTTTTAGTGGACTGCATATGAAATTCTGGAAAATGCATCAAACATGCTGAGGGTGCATTAGCCTACACTACATGCACCTGCAGGGTAGGTGCATCTCCGGTTCAACCTAAATTTATCAAACTGCAACCCTCCAATTTGACCCAAAGCAATTCATTCTTTTACCTGACAAATATTCTAAAAGGGATGTGTGGGATTTCATTGAATAAGTCAAAAGAAATCATGGAAGGCTGGCCCAATCAATCCATTCCAGTCATTTAATCTAGGCTGTTCTGTTCTTAAACCTCCTGGCTGCTGAATTATGATTCAATGAGGCCTCCATTTTATGGCTAGCAGATGGAAAATGCTTACCTTTTTCAAAATCAAGAAGGCTGGCCAAATCAATCCATTACAACCATTTAATATAAGCTATTGTGACCTTTGAGGCTTCAACATCCTGGCTGATGATTTATGATTCGCATGAGGCCTCTCTTTTATGCCCAGCAGTTGGAAGATGCTTACATTTTTCAAACTAGAGTCTTTGCAGAGCAGCATTCACCATAATAAGAAAAATTTTGAACTAAGAATTTTTGCAGCAGCTCATAGAAAAAATGTTTGTTATTATTTATTAGCAGTTTTGGGTTTATAGGATTCAACTTTTGTTTTACATGTAACATTATCTCTGCATTATCAAGAAAGCAGCAACCTGCCCAAGACTTGAATCTGTGCCATCCTGGAGATAAGTGCCTCTTACCTACCACAAGGCCAAGATCTCTGGATCTCGCTAATAAAAGAATGTTAGTATGATTAATGCAAAACACAAGTATTTTGGATGGAATTGGCCAAAGATGAGAGCATCATCTCTATGTTTTCAGGCACATTATTGTTTCATCTAATTCTAAATCAATGTGATAGCATGCCTTCTGAGCAAATCTTTGAACTTCTTATTAGCCTGAAAAGAAAAAAAAATCGGGATATTACTAATAAATGGATCCTAACCATGACAAAAGTACCCCAGATCCTCTTTTCCATGACGTGTCCAACATCATATCATGTGCAATGCCTTCTACTATGACTGGAGCAACATTGAAGAATTTGGCAGTCTCCTCCAACCCTTGAGCATCCTGCACAAAAGCTATCCTTCTAAGAAAAATGGAAAAAATGTACACTTTTCGGCCATAAGTCTCTAAATCTGGTTGGTGTCCCACTAGCATCCTAAACAAAAGATGTCCTTGAAGAACACTGATGATTACCATTAACAAATGACTGAATAATTAAAATCATTATCCCAGGAATTGCAGCTAAATTTGTCGTGGATGTTGCATTTACAAAGCACTAAAGAATTAATATCATGGTTGCAATAACCCTTATTCTAGTACAGGAGTACATTTCAGCAGAACTTGAAGTCTTTCTTTTGAACAGAACCAAAGACTTCTAGAGCAAAGCATTAAGGGTTTTCAATCAGTTATACATTAAAACTTGTTGCTGATGCAAAGGGTCTGTGTTACAATGAAACAGATCTATGAACTTCCTCTTGTGAACCATCATATTGGACATTTTCAGTGTTATATGACTCCTTGGAGGCAAAACACATGCATCAAACTAGCAGTAAATAACTTTGTTTGAGGGGTTCCAGCAGCACACCAGTTTATTTACTGCAATCTAATAGTATTACTGCATTAAAAACCTACTTGGAAGTAAACAAAACGAGTATGCAACAAGGCTTCATTCAATCTCACTATCATGTGACCATTTTTGGTTTTGGATGGATCCAAGTCCCACAAGTGAAAGACAAGATTTGAAACATTACTCTGTTTTATAATACAGTAATTTTATTCTCAAATTTTATCTGTCCTTATAGATAAAATATTATGTAAACTAAACATGGAAAGTTGGAACAGTAGCAGTAGTTAAAAATTTACAATAACCTTTTGAATGCAATTAATTTCATATATTTCAACTTACCATTCACCTAATACATTTTCAACAACACCTTAAATTTCTTATGATTTCTAAGTACAGATCAGTTGAGACATTGTGTGATCCAGAGCTTTGGCATGCAATCACAAGGATTGGAATAATCAACAACAAAAATTCATCTTCATAATATAACACTTAAGCCTCTTCCCAAGTAAACAAGATAAGACCTAACCAGTTTGGTGACAATTAGCCTCTTTCCTGAGTTCCCATAGGCTAATTGGTAAGGAAAAGGGGACTCCAAAGATCTTGGAGAGTTCAGATTCAGTTTCTTTTGGTTTCTTTAGGTTGCAATGAGCCCAGTTTGCAGTAAGGATCACAATGACACTTTCAGAAAAGTTTTCTGACTCCTGGGGTGTTCTCCAAACTTATTGAAGAGCACGTCTATTTTTAGTAAGTCAACTAATTGGCACCACTCTTCATCATTCATCTCCAATATCACCTCGGTATAATCAGATATTGATTCCGATGCAGTTTCAATGCTTTCCACAACTTGGGTGAGTTATTGAGTAATTAATTAATATTTCACTAATGTTGTCTAATGTTGAGAAATGATAAAAAAGGCAACTAGTGTAATAGCTCGTTGGAAAGGTAACTAAGTGTTTTAAAAGTTGGACGCCTAGAAAGGGGGCAGTTGCTCATGAAATATTATTATTATTTCAAAAAAGGTCTTTGTGAGGGAAATAAAATGAATTATTATATTTTTAAATTGTTTAATTCCCTCAAGAAAACTACAAAAAGGAGGTGTTGGGGCTCCTTTTTGGTTATGCTATTGATTTGATACCGAAATGCTGTTAGATTGAACCTGAGAGTTCTTCCTAAGATTTTCAGAGGACGAAAACCCTCTCTAGACTTTTGGTTTCGGATTTGAAAAATTGGGTGTGATTTCATCCAAGAATCACCATTTTGATTTCCAGCAGAGTCTTCAATTTTGGATTTTGTGATGGAGGTATTTGATGTTTTCTAATAGTAGATGTTTTGGAGTGATTTTTCTAACATTTTGTAGAGTTTTGATGAATGATTGAAGGTGTTTGAAGAGTTAAGTAGCTGGCTGTACCATCCTCTTGAGCATGTTGTACCTCTTGCAGCCCCTATGCTAGCCATACTCCTTGATCAAACACATTAGAGAATTGGGAATGATGGTGTGATAATATTGCAGACCTGAAAGTGTCTTATAATGCTGATCCGTATAGATTTGCAGTCCCATTTTAAGGTCGTACCATTTTACTAGATCATACCAATTGTGCCTAGGTGCGGTGTTTGAATTTGGGACCCAAGTCACCTAGCTATTTGGGCCTGTTTCATCTTGTTTAGTGGCACCTAGACAAAATAATGCTGCTGCAATGACTTTGACATCAGGATTTGATGTTGTTGTATGAGCTTGGAGGGCCATACAACCTGGGCATTATTGTTTCAGACTCTTAAGTATTGATTTCAGACCTATTGGTACATCCTTAATATTAAGGTACACAAAGTTATGAATAGTCAGCTTGTGGCTATCTTAACTCTTAATTAAGTCATATTATCATTATTGTATGGTTATTTAGTTAATTAGGTCGGCCTAGGGCGTATATAGGGTTATCTAAGTCGGCCTAGGTGATATCTTAGGCATAAATAAGGTAAATATAGGAGGTAGTGAGCCTTATTTCATCATCATATTACAAATAGTGTTCTCATTGGAGATATTTGGAGGTTTGCCCCCTCGAAGTGGCTTGTTATTCTCAGTTGTTATCAAGTATTTGCAACATATTTACTATCATATTCTCCTTATTGTGCAAGTTATTTCATTACAAGTGGTATCAGAGCATGATCTTGGCACCGTAGAGGCAAGGCATTTTCTTAATATTAGAGGTCATTTTGGGAAGAATATATCTTTCAAATTTTGGCAAATTTTTCTCTGATTTTTAAAGAGTTTTTGAAAAACATATTCAAGAAGTTACAATCCAGATTTTAGAGGAATTGATGCAAAATTGAGCGATTTATTGCAGAATTAGGGTTTGTGCCCAATTTATTTGGAAAGTGCATATCTCACAAATCTTGTAGAATTTGTTCTTGATTTTAAGTGGGTTTCTGGAGAAGTAATAGAGGAGCCTATAGCCCAAACTTCTGAGAATTTGAAGCAAAAATAAGGGTTTCCAACAAATTCGCTCTCAAGGCTGCAAAACACCAATTTTTTGGGAGAGTACAACCTAGGCCCTAGTAAGTTACAGTAAAACTTTCATATTATTTTGAATTTATTTGTGTGATTTATTGCAAAATTATTTTCTACCATCATGATGGGGCCTGCAACAAGAGGCAAAAAGAATGCTACCACACTGAGGAAATCTTCAAATAAGGATGAGGTAGAAATTGAGGATATTAGCCCTAATGATGACATAAGCAAGGTCAAGGGTGAAATTTCATCAATTAGGAATGACATAAATGAATTTTCTAAGAAGTTGCACACGATTATTCAAGGGATGAGGTGTAAGGGCGAAGATTCACCTAGTAAGGTGGAAGATAATTCTTTTGTTAGACATGAATTCCTTGGGATCGACTCTGATTTCAAGAAGGATCCCTCCTTTAATAATCCTATGCCAAGGCAATTCATACCCAAGTTGGATATGACAAACTTTCATGGCAAGGATCCAACCAATTGG